>ML110987.1:0-15846 GCA_003697995.1 Taxidea taxus jeffersonii | reverse complement strand
CCATTTTTTAGTAAAATAAAATCCTACTTTGCTATTCCTTTCCAGGATAAGTTGATGGAGAGCACTAGGAATATAAGAAACCAGTGAAATAAAAGTATCCCTAGAAACATACTTAAGTAATAACTTTAGTTTTAAAGCTCAGCCATTTTGGTTTGCATTAAATTTATCATTAAGGAAGCTTCAATATTTGTCTACAATAAGGAAAGATACTTTGGTCAAACAGCATAAACAAGGATGTACACCTCTAGTTTAAAATAAGATGAAAAAATAAGATGAAACAAACTAAAAAAGTGGTAAGTTACAATGTAAAGATACTACCCTCCTCAGTATTTGGCAAAACAAAACAAAACAAAGAAATATAGACCCATTCTTTTATTTCTGCTTAATATTCAATTCCAGTACTGCAACCATTAAGTAATATCGCTGTTTTTATGTGCAATTGTAGTTGAATGAATGATAAAAATTGTCTGATTTTTTGAACTTTCTATAAACCGTAGAGTTGCTTATTTTATTTTTTGAATATTTATTTATTTGAAGGGGAGAGCACACAACAGGGGGAGGGGCAGAAGGAGAGAGAGAGAGAAAGAAAGAGAATCCTTAAGCAGACGGCATAGCTGACATAGAGCTTAATCCCAGGACCCGGAAGCCAAAATGAAGAACCGGGTGCTTAACTGGCTGAGCCACCCAGGTGCCCAGCAGGTTATTTAAGATCGTCATTTCTTTTTCTTCTTTTAAATTTTTAAAAATTAGTCAGTTAAGCCTGGTGCATGCTAGCTTCCTCTACAGACTTCCATTAAAAAAAAAAAAAAAAGAATCAGAAATGACAGGAATCAGGAATCATCTTTCTATTTACATAGAAATGCCCTTTATAACTTATTATCTTTTATAATATGTCAAAGAATCTGGTCATAACAAGATCCTACTATTTTCAAAGGCCTACTTTATTGTTTGGAGACCTGTAACTACTAGGAGGTTGTTTTATTGTACAGTGAGATTGTTCCCTGCATTCTCAGCCACAGGGCACTAACTACTGGCAGGAATTACTAGACCACCCATAGCCTCGGCTTCTATTATATTCCCAGTAGGAAGCTTTGCTGACTGAGAAATCTTTATATGATTAGTTGATTGCTTGGAAGTTTCACCCACTAATATAATAAATACTTTCTACATATTAACATTCCGCCCATGGGATCTTCTGCCTTTATTTTTCCATGAATTATTATTTAGTTTCCTATATTGCCTTCCTTTCAACTGGCTTCAAGAAGCCCTTGGCATTATGCTGACTTACAATCCATTATATCTAATTCCTCCAGGATCCCACCTGTGGTCTTGTCAGTCAAGCTTTCTTTCTTGTCTCCAGTACCCGATGTTTCTTAATGATCACTGTATACCAAAGAATAGCCCCTATATATAAACTACATATTGGAATCAAAGTCTGCAACTTTATAAGGTGCAGAACTCCCATGTGTATAAAAATATTCCAGAGTAAACAGAATGAACATTTAACAGATTATGTTTAAATCATGTATGACACATATTCAAAACTATCTAAAAGCAAGAAAACCTTTGCAATCATGTTAATAAATACTAACACAAAAACTTCAAATAAAACATTTAAAACATTAGAAAACAGAAGACAATGGAGAATTAGAGTATTTTCTTTGTCATATTAGTAATTATGATGGAATATATGGAGAATTAAAAAATAACATATAATGTATTTAATCAAAATAATATACTACATTAGAGTCATATAGAAAAATCTAAAATTTATAAAATTTAACTAAATGTATGTTTATGGTAAAATACATAAAATCATAGAAATATACTCTACAGAACACTTTTAAACATAAAGCAGATGACCTGCAATAAAATTTAGGATGAAAGTCATTCAAAGGCATGGATTCATCAATGCATAGCATTCCTGAAATTTGAGCCAGTAAAGCAACATAATTACATATAATTGAAAGGAAGTTTCAGTCCAACTCTTTATTTCCACTCAGATCATGATTTTGAGGTCCTGGGATCGAGAAGTTTGGCAGAGTCTGCTTGAGATCTTGATATACCACCCCCCCTTTTTTTTAACCCTCCTCACTTAACTGAAAACCTTCACTTACTGAAAACATATTTGTTTGTTTTGAACATGAATTAACATTTTCTTTTATGCCATTTGTGTTTGTGCATGTATGAGTGTGGGGTGGTATATGTGATATTTTGAAATTAACCTTATTTTTCTGTTTACAAAAACAGGTATGCTTTATTTCTGCACTTATCTAAATTGGTAACATAGCATATGTTTAACAGAATCCTGTTTTCCTTCCTATAGACCTCTTTCCTAGTGTCCTGTCTTCCACCTCTAATTTGACCTACTTACTCTTCAGAGCTACACTAAAGCTACTGCTCTGGTATTACCCCCTGCACTGCTTCCCACATGGGAGTGACTATTTCTGGTTCTCATATAATTTCTCTTCATATCTTTGACTTATTTCAATTTTTGTGGACTTTAATATAATTCACATGCAGTCCATTTTCATTTCAAAGTTTGAAGAGCTGTTGCATGGTTTTCTGGCATCCAGACTTGCAGATAACAAGACTTAGGCCAACGTGACATGCATTTCTTTGTAAATGACATGAATCACTTGGGTTCTCTTTATTCTTGTAGACATGAGACTCCATAAGTGAGTAATTAGCATGTGTCAGATTATTTGATACAGTATGCAGTGGACCCTTTTTCTTAGAAAGCTAGTCTCCAAATGTTCTTGGAAACTTTATTATTTGATTGATAATCTCTTTTCTTACAGGTTCTTAGATTGTCATTTTCAGCTATTGTATCTTTTATCTGTTACCATTTCTCATATATTTCCTTACTTGTATCTTTACTCCTAATTTTAAGAGAATTGTCTTGTAGATAGTTTCTTATACTTCTTTTGAATCTTTGGTTTCCTTGTCAATCACAATTTTTACTTGCTTCAACTCTACATTTGTCCTATTGCTTATTTCTGAACAATATCTTTTTAATCCTATACTTCTATAATTCTTACATTACTATATCCCTATATACTAAAAAGTATATAGTAAACCTCTTATATATACTTTGATCTCTAAGGAAGTTTTTTCATGTATTTTCACCTATAAATTAAATTATATTTTTTCCACATCTTTAACCATTTTTGAAAAATTTGTTTTATCTTATCTATATAGCTCTCATCACTTTTTTATACTGAAAATTATCAGCTTGGTTGTCCAATGTGTGTTTCTGCTGCCTTAGTCTATATAAGTCTGTTCCTCTAGGGCACATATTTGGATGAAGCTGCATGTTGCATGCTTACTTGAAAACTAGTGCCACTTGCCTCACATGTGGTATTTCATAAATAAATGCTTGTCCTGGATGACTACCAACACTATAAAAATTTTGCTTTCCCCCGAAGCGTGTATAATTTCTTCAGAGAATTACTCTGTATCTTTTTAATTTCCCTGGAGTTAAAGTCACTTGATGTTGTATCTTTACATTTAAATCTTGCAATCAACTGTCCCTGACAAATTCCTGCCAGAACTCTGCTAGCATTTCAACTGGGACCATGACACCATATTCTCTTTTAGTTACCAAAGCTGCAGCTGCTTCTATTCTGCTTACATTTAAGCAATATTTGTCAATAATTCCGATTCATGAATATAATTAAATGGATTCATTTAATGTTGAAGGTTCATTCTCTCTCAAATCTTTATAACCTTTTTACTGTCAGGCTGTTTTTACTTTATTTATTTGGCATTGTTACTTAGTAGAAGCACTGGGTATGGACACTTACATGATCTTTTTTTTTTCTTTTTTTTTAAGATTTTATTTATTTGATAGACAGAAATCACAAGTAGGCAGAGAGGCAGAGAGAGAGGAGGAAGCAGGCTGTCCGCAAAGCAGAGAGCCCGATGCGGGGCTCAATCCCACGACCCTGGGATCATGACCTGAGCCGAAGGCAGCGGCTTTAACCCACTGAGCCACCCAGATTCCCCTTACATCATCTTTTTATTCAGTGGTTGAATTATATTGGATTCCAGTATATCAAATAGGATTTTTGTCAAGACTAAATAAAATTAATGCCATCTCATTCAACATTAGTTCTAAACTGTTTTATTGCTATTCAATTGACTTGAATTCAATATCCAAACTATCTTTAATTATCTTTTATAATCTGATTATTTGGGGCTAAAGAGTAAAAGTTTATATGAAAACCTAATCTAAGAAACTCTACTGAAGCCTTTGATAATGCATGGTGGTATATATTTCATAGACTATATAGTTAGGAGTAAAAAAAATAATATCAAACTAAGCAACAAGAGCAAAATTTTTATAGGTTAGTAAAAAAGACATGTCCTTCTAAAGGAATAATCCATTTTAGCAAGTATTTGTTTAACTACTATATACTAGACATACATATATGTATACATATATATGTATATTTTTTAAACAAGTTAATAGTTTATTTTTAATAAATTAGATTGGCTATACCTAGCTACACCTATCCTAAATAACAAATAATGTTTTCACTAGTTTTCATTCTTATAGCACATTTTATATTTAATGTTTTTTGTTTTTGGTATTAAATATATATTTTTCATCTTTTAATTTATTGTGACTTCTGGTTAAGTGAATTTCTATGTTTTATTGTGTAATACATGGCAGCATTTTTTTTAAGATTTTATTTATCTGACAGACAGAGATAACAAGTAGGCAGAGAGGCAGTCCGAGAGAGAAGAGGAAGCAGCCTCCCCACAGAGCAGAGAGCCCAACATTGGGCTTGATTCCAGGACCCTCAGATCATGACCTGAGCTGAAGGCAGAGGCTCTAAC
The DNA here is from genome assembly GCA_003697995.1 of Taxidea taxus jeffersonii. NCBI lineage: Eukaryota > Metazoa > Chordata > Mammalia > Carnivora > Mustelidae > Taxidea > Taxidea taxus. The sequence continues at coordinate 11,001 of ML110987.1, read as the reverse complement.
CCACTGAGCCACCCACGAGTCCCTATATGACAGCCTTTGTTAATGAATAAAATTAGCCAACTTCCTTTTATTTTTTTCTTTTTTTTAAGATTTTATTTGAGAGAAAGTGTGCATGAGCAGGAGGGATGGCCAGAGGGAGAAGGAGAAGCAGACTCCCCAAGGAGCAGGGAGCCTGCTCCATCCCAGGACCCTGAGATCATGACCTGAGCAGAAGGCAGACACTTAACCGACTGAGCCACCCAGTGGCCCCAGCTTTGAACTTTTTAATACTTCTTGGCTTTTATATTTTTATATCCTATGGCAATATTTTTACCAAAAAAAAAAAAAGTCACTTTACCCCATTTGCCATTGAAAGATTATTACAGTCAGATTAAGTCCAGAAATTCTTATATTAAACTTAAAAAAAGTTACTGGGGCACTTGGGTGATTCAGTGGGCTAAGCTTCTGCCTTTGGCTCAGGTCATGATCTCAGGGTCCTGGGATTGAGCCCCATATGGGGATCTCTCTCTCTGGCAAATAAACAAGTAAAATCTTTTAAAAAAGAAAAAAAAATCACTTCTAATCATTTTTCTTTCAAAATAAAAGTTCACCTGTGACCATGAAGAATCAATGTGAAGACATTTTAAAGACATCGCTGTCCTTCTCAATCCACAATTATATTTTAAGTTATTTTTGGAAATACATTTAGTTTTTCTAAAATATCATCACTTATAATCTACATCATATATTGGAAAAGAATGCACATGAAATAAATGCATTATGCAAATGAAATCTTCAAGAGAATTAAATAAACAATATTTTATAGCTCATGTCCTTAAGCTCATTGTTATATTTAAACTCATTGCAATTTCAGAGTGGCGTATTAAGAAGTGATAGAAAGCCAGTGTTTTCCTTCATAAAACACAATGCCAAGAATTTTAATTTTTCTCAACTAGACTAGATTTGGATATGATATATTGTCATTCATAGAAAGAAATACATATTCACACAGTGTAAGTTCTATTTTTAAAAATCTACTTAATTGATTGTATAACTTCCACTGCAATTTACGTTTTATCATAGCAATGTAAACATCAATACTTTCAAAAAATTATTATTATGTTCAATTAGCTTACATATAGTACATCATTAGTTTTGGATGTTAAACTTCAATACTTTCAAAACAATTCTCCCAAATATGAGTCTGAACTTTTATTTTCAATCAGTGTGGTGGTTACAGAGTAGCTCCATATAGTAAACGTATGTTGAAGGCTGGGGCTATTCAAATATCTCCCTAAATTAAGGATGCAAAGATCTTTCCCTTTGTCACCAAACTTTATCTTCACCTTCCTTAATTGCTGTACCTATTGCATTTCTTAACTCGTACAACTTATGTTTGTGGTGCAAATCTAAAAAAAATGAACTACTGTGACTGATGTCACTACTCACACATTTTTAAACTGACATATGCTGAAAGGATGACAAGCTGAAGAATATAATCTGTGCAGCAACATGACTTTTGTTGGCACATAACATCTATCTTCCAACTGTAACAAACACTTTGCTTACCCAACATTCTGGCTGACACCTCTGAAAGGTCATAGGACATATTTACATAGTGTTATAAAATCACAGTTCACACTGCTGGAAAGTTTCTGCTGGTAGTAGGCTTCATTATTTCTATGTGCTATAAATTTTATTTGTATTTCTACGAGGGTTTCAAAGTGTTCTGCAATACTAAATCTTAGAGGCATCTTAGAAGACACCTAATTTTTAAATCTTTACCTTTATTCTTAAATCTTTACCTGATTTTGCCCTTGGCATTTTAGAGAGAGCCAAATAACTAGAAGTATATCTCCTTTTCCTTTTTAAATACAATTCTAGTCACTTGGTCACTTTTTTTTTTTTTTCCCACTTGATCATTTTCGATCTAAAGATCCAGACTACATCTCTGTTCTTACCATGCTGGTATACTGTGTGTGCATGCACATGTGTAATACTCCTTCTACTCTATTTTCCTTCTTTTGAGGGATTCTATTTATATATTTGCTCTTATTTATGGCTTTTATATATGCTTCTTTTCTCTTATATTTTCTGGGATTATTTTCCCCCACCACATTTGAAAACATTTCAGAATTTTTATCTACCAGTCATTCCATAGAATTTTTATTTTCACCAGTCATGTATCTAATATTTAGGAATTTTTAATTTTCAGCTGCTTAGATGCCATATTTATTATTTAAATGTGGTAAGTGCTCATTATTTTTTACTAAAATTAATTAAAAGTGTGATGTTGATTTAAGTTTCTTTTTTCTTTTGATTTACCTCTATGCCCCCATGCTGCTTATCTTGTGTGTGTGTGTGTGTGTGTGTTTCTCCCACCAGGTACATGAAGGCCCTACCTCATTCACATTTCTACTGCTCTTACATTCTCCCAATTCTATTTTCTTTCTCTCTTCCAGAATTGTTAATCTCTTGTTTCATGCCTCACTTCCTAAATTCTGTCCTTTTTTTACTTTTCAAATCTTTTATTTTTTGTATTTTGTAGTGTTAGTTTCTCATGAAAGGTAAGGTGAATACATGTGAGTTTTAAGTGTCATCTTAATCCAAGTGTTGTTGAGATTTTATATAGAAAACATGGGACAATATAATCCTAGCATAGTTATTAAATTGAACCTTACATAATTTATGAAAAATGAATATGCAGTTACCCTAACATTAATTTCATATAGTTTATGTAAGTATATCTTAAATATCATTTAGTCTAGAAAATAAAATTACTTAAATCTTTTATAAAAGATCTCAAATATGGTGGACTATAAGCTGTAAATACACAATGATGTTTAGTAGTAAACAGTAAAGATAAAATATGCATTAATAAGAAAGTTTTTTGTTTGATAGCTATGATCAATTTTGTACCATTAAAATATGTATTGTTTTGTAAGTTGAATTGTGTTTCCCGCAAATTCTTATGTTGAATTACTAACCCCCAGTATCCTAAAATATGACCTTATTTGGAAATAGGATCACTGCAGATGTGATTAGTTAGGATGAGGCTTCTAGGGTGGGCTCTAGTTCAGTATGACTGACATCCTTATAAAAACAGCAAATGAGAACACAGACATACACAGAGAAAATGCCATGAGAAGAGTGCAGTTACACTGCCACAAGCCAAGGACCTACCAGAAGTTAGGAGAAATATCTGAAAAGATCCTTCCTTAGCACCTTCAAAGGGAGCATGTGTCTTCTCACACTTTGATTTCAGACTTCTGGCCTACAAACTGTGAGACGATACATTTCTATCATCCTAAGACACCCAGTTAGCAACCCTTATCTTCATGAAATATTGTCGTTGGACCTGTTAATTTGTATTTGCGGGGTTTTGTCTCATTGCTGTTAGGATAAACATAAAAATAATATTGATAAGTGCAAAGCTGTACATGATCTGGCATCTGCCATCCATTCATCTTTGTTCTATAATCTTACATGATTTAACTCCTTGCTGTCTGCTCCAGCCACACTGGTTGCTGGCACTACTACTGACCCTACATCCTCTTCTTGTCAGTGACAGCAGCATCTTTCTGTTGAATGGGCCATTCTTTCTCCAATAAGTGTCCTTTCAAATGTTGTTTTTATCTGCTTAGAAAAAATTCACAGATAACTATTACTTATCTATTTATTTATTGGCTTCTTTCCTGGCCAATATATGTAAACTTTTAGAAAGCAGATCTGTGTCTGTTTTCACTCATCATTGCATTTCCACTGGCAAATGCATTCTTTGATACATAAATAGATGAGCCACAGAGAAGCATTGCTAATTTTAATAGTTGTAGCTGAGATTGTAAGAGTAGATATAACAAAATTATTTCACTTTGGCTACACAGGCTTTGAGTCTTCTTTATTTATATGTGAAAATAAACATGTTCTAGCTACAAAGAAGTAATTCCTACCATTCTTCTGACTCTCACTGTTTCAATAGACACTCTCTTTAAATCCTAAGAACAGGTTGAGATATGTATAACATCTTCCCTTCTTTTATTTTTTTATTATTTTTTAAAGATTTTGTTTATTTATTTGACAGAGAGAGATCACAAGTAGGCAGAGAGGCAGGCAGGGGAGGGAGGAAGCAGGGTCCCCACTGAGCAGAGAGCCTGATGCAGGGCTTGATCCCAGGACCCTGAGATCATGACCCGAGCTGAAGGCAGAGGCTTTAACCCCCTGAGCCACCCAGGTTCCTCTTCTCTTCTTTTATAATGAAGAAACAGAGCATTATTTAAGTTAGTTAACTACCATGATCTCACTGCTAGCTATCCTATTACAATAACGTGTCATGGGCTACAGTTTAAGTAAATTTCAAAGGCATTGTAGTCACAGAAGTCAGGAGAAGTTTTGGGTGTCAATGTTTATTGTTTTTATTTTTATTTTTTTTTTAAGATTTTATTTATTTATTTGTTAGAGAGAGAGAGAGATAGCGAGCACAGGCAGACAGAGAGGCAGGCAGAGGCAGAGGGAGAAGCAGGCTCCCTACCAAGCAAGGAGCCTCATGTGGGACTCGATCCCAGGACACTGGGATCATGACCTGAGCCGAAGGCAGCCGCTTAACCAACTGAGCCACCCAGGCGTCCCCAATGTTTAAATAATGTTTGAGGAAAGACATAATTTTCCAAGAAGAGAGTCAAGGGTAGAAGGAGACATAACTGAAAGCAGGAACAGAATGAGTATTTGAAGCTTCCCCTTCCATCATCCCTATCAGTGAACTTCCAGTTTCTCATTTCAGTGATTGCTAGATATAGGTTCATGTTTATATCAATGAATTAACAACTGAAAAGTGCTTTAATCAATCACCCACATTATTAAATTAAACAGAGCATCTCTTAGGAGGATCTGCTAGCCCATTAAATTCTTCTCTACCTGAAATTTTACTTCCTTTATAATAGAGAATGAGCACATGCACTTGCCTGCAGAGAGGAGCAGAAGGGGAGAGGAGCAGAGGATGGAGAGGGACAAGTAGACTCTGTGCTGAGCTCCGAGCCAACTCAGGGCTCAGTCTCATGACCCTGAGATCATGACCTGAGCTGAAACCAAGAGTCGACAACTTAACCAACTGAGCCACCCAGACGATCCATTATTTCAAGTTCCTTTTTGGTCTAGCAATTTTTTTGAATGGCAATTTCTCTCTCATTTTGTTGTCACATATGCTTCCTTTGGGGCTTTGATAATACCAGCAGATATATTTCTGGGGTCATGTAAGATCAAAATAGAATGAAGAGGGGTTGTATTTTTGAGAAGATGGATAGAAGGTTATCAGAAATGCCTAATATTTGGTTCCTCCAAGTATTGAAACGTCAATATCCAGGAACCTGGTATCTGCAAATAGAGAAGCCTAAGGTGATAGAGGATCCAAGCAGTGCTGCAGTTATCCACCACAGAAGAGTAAAACTTGACCAAGTTTTTAGCAATCTCCGAGTTCTGACTATCCTGGAAATGCTTCTTTCTATAGCAATGACATCACCATTAACAGCAGCAGCAATAGATACTAACATTTGTTCTGTGTTTATTATATGTTAGGCCATGTTTAAGACTTTTCATATGTACAAACTGGTTTAGTTCAAATCATATTTCCTTATGTACTTATAGATAGGTGATACAGAACTAAACTAGTCTGATTCCTGGAACAAATTCCTTAGTGAAATTTAAAACTCTCATTTTTTTTTACCTTAGAATTACTCTAAACCACCAGCAAGAAAGGTTTCCATGAGTTTAGATTTCAAATGATAACCAGCAATTTTATTAATTACATCAACAACACAAATTGTGGGCTTCCAGCTTGATCTCCTGCCACTGGGAGATCCCTCAGACTGCTGCTCGGGGGTCTGCCTCAACTGACTCAATAAGCCCTCTGGGGCCTTGCTTCTAGACCCCTACCTTTTTGTGTAACTTCAGCCTGTCTGACTCCAAGGAACAGAGCCTGATGCAGTAATAATGCCTACAAATTCTAACCCAATAAATAAAGTGAGAAATCATGTGTTCACACCTAAATAAAGAAATATATAAAGAGGGAGAAAGAGAATTAAACATTTAGATTTGAACTCTACTTAATGGGCAGAAATGATGGAATGATGCAGATATTTAAAAACTGTCATTTACCAGTCATGATATTAATCATTGTTTCAGGTAAGATTCAATAACTGATGCTCAGATCCACTGACAAAAAGTTGATGAGAGACAGGGCATAAAAATTACATATATATAATATATACATAAATTAAAAATGACAAATTTTAAATCTAGGTGAAAAGTATAAGGAAATTATTTTACAACTCTTGCAACTGTGCTATGTTAAATGTGTAAAAAGTTATAAAAAAGGGAAACTGTTTAACACTCATGACCTCAGTTTTATTTGGTACAAAATGGGATTTATAATTTTGATTAAAAATTTACTAAGTAACATACTACATAACTGAACCATTATAGAGTATAAATTCCTAATTTATAAATCAGTTTTCCCCTCTTCCTCAAAGGTGTCAGTATGGTAAAAATATATTTTAATCAAGTCATAAACAACACATCATTTTATTTCTGCAGTGGATGCTATTACTAACTTCTAACAAAGTTTCTCTGCTTAAAAGTGAAGGTTATTAGAAACACTTTTCTAAAATGACAGAAGATGGGGGCGCCTAGGTGGCTCAGTGGGTTGATCCTCTGGCCTTCAGCTCAGGTCATGATCTCAGGGTCCTGGAATCAAGCCCTGCCTTGGGCTCTCTGCTTGGTGGGGAGCCTGCTTCCTCCTTCCCCTGCCAGCCTCTCTGCTTACTTGTGATCTCTCTCTGTCAAATAAATAAATAAATAAAATCTTAAAAAATAATAAAATAAAATAAATGACAGAAGATGTACACCACAAAAGTAAGAACTAGTTTCTGGAAGCTGACAGACATGGCTTCAGATTTCAGCTCAGCCACTCTGAGCTCTGTGATATTGGAAAAGTTACCTAGGCTCTCTAATTATTGAAAGATAATTACTAATAGTCACTGTATGGAGTTGCCGTGGAGCCCAAAGGAGGAAATTCAAGAAAATACTTAGCACAGTGTCTGTACCAAATTAATTTTTTTTAAAGATTTTTTTTTTATTTATTCATTTGACAGACAGAAATCACAAGTAGGCAGAGAGGCAGGCAGAGAGAGAGGAGGAAGCAGGCTCCATGCTGAGCAGAGAGCCCAATGCGGGGCTCGATCCCAGGACCCGGAGACCATGTCCCGAACTAAAGGCAGAGGCTTCAACCCACTGAGCCACCCAGGCGCCCCCCAAATTAGTTTTTTTTAAATACACGCTGGCTATTATAATTCATGAGGATTACACATTATAAATAGATTTAGGTACAATTTCTCTTGAAACCACTACATATGAAACCCTTCCATAGATATGAAATCTTAACCAATTCACCATCTAAAACTGAGTTGGTGATTTATTTTGTTCACACATTAAAGAGAATGACTATATTTCTTTTTAAATACCTTTCTTGTAGAAAAAAAATAAGCAAAACTATATCTAAAGTAAGTTTTTCAAACTGACACTTCAAATGATTTCCACTGCTTTTCATTTCTACTTTCATTAGATATGCTCTGAAAATATTTCACTGCCTGAACAACTACTTGATAGTTTATGAGTGCTTTTTTATATTATTTGAAGGACAGAGATACATTGTTCAATTGAAAATGCCAAATACCGCTTGTATTTCTTTTACTTGCCATTCTGTAATTTATTAAATATGCATTTTAAAACATTTTATTGTTAGCTGTTAAACTTTACTCTGGAAGCTCAAATGCTTTATTTTATTATTGTTTCACTTTTCTAAATAAAGTCAGTATTGGAAGAAGAGCAGAGAAAATCAGTTTTCTTCTGAATTTTTCAGGTTCACGTGATTGGACTGCTTCTCTGCCTTTGGACACAACACACTTTGATGAATACTGACTTCAAGAGTTTTAGAACAAAAATAAATTTTAGTAAAAAATAAAGACATCGGGACGCCTGGGTGGCTCAGTTGGTTAAGCAGCTGCCTTCGGCTCAGGTCATGATCCCAGCGTCCTGGGATCGAGTCCCACATCGGGCTCCTTGCTCGGCAGGGAGCCTGCTTCTCCCTCTGCCTCTGTCTGCCTGTGCTCACTCTCTCTCTCTCTCTAACAAATAAATAAATAAAATCTTTAAAAAAAAAATAAAGACATCATTTATTCCATGACTGGAAAAAAGACATTATTTTAGAAACATCACAATTATACAAAATGAGGAGAATAATCATAGTGGTTTAATTATGAAGTTAGGAGTTATGAAACTAACAGACTGCTGTGGTGCTTAGTTTGTTTTGTTGACTTAATTCTTTAATCTCTAATTATAGGAAGAAGAAAATACTCTTTCAAGCAGTTTAAAAAATGAAGGTGCTATCTAAATTTGTTACCATTCTTTTGATAATAATTAATAGTATCTTTATTGTTTTAATTATTTCACAATCACTATTAGTAACATGCAGTATTTGAAAATATGCAAATCACTATTAAATGAAGAAAGAAAAGAAAACTAAGTTTGTTTTTTTTTTTAATTTAATTTTATTTTTTTATTTGAGAGAGTGAGAGAGAGAGAAATCAAGAGAGTGGGGAGGGTCAGAGGGAGAAGCAGACTACCCGCTGTGCAGAGAGCCCCATGAGGGACTTGATCCAGGGACTCCAGGATCATGACCTGAGCCGAAGGCAGACATCCAACAGACTGACCACCCAGGGACCCCCTTTCTTTATTTTCTTTCTCCCTTTCTATTCCTTCCTTCCTTCCTTCCTTCCTTCCTTCCTTCCTTCTTTCCTTCCTTCCTTCCTTCCTTCCTTCCTTCTTTCCTCCCTCTCTCTCTCTCTCTCTTTCTTTTTTTTTCCTTCTTTACTTCTTTCCTTTTCTTTCTCTCTTTTCCTTAATAAAATGTATATTCCCTGAAAAGAAAAGGAATTATCTTATAGACTCTTCCAAGGATCTCTAATTTTCTCTTGAGTATAGCTGTAACCACACTGATACCTTGATATCAGTATCAAGATAACTTACAGTAACTCATCACTTTAACAAAATATCACTGGGCCATTTAATAAAGGCTCCAGTGTGTGTGACTTAACACCTATTCGCCTCTGAAGCATAGTCTGAGTTTGAACAACTGGTGATGGTTTAAAGTCTGCAGTTTTCCACTTCTTTGATTTTTATAGATCTGTATAGCTGTCTTTATCCTAGAGAATTAGCCATTGAATTCATTTGGGGCAGCCTGTGCCCTGAGAAGTGTATTTTCAGGCCTGAGCATATCAATAATTTAAAATAAAAGGGTGCAGTTGTATTAACAATTAAGTTCTTAAAACGTGCTTTTTAATTAGAAAAAGATGTTAAAATAGGGCAACACTTTATAGCAAAATGAAATCCATTTGTAACATATTGGCAATTAAATTTATTCCTTTTTTATTATTCCTTAGACACCCTGTGTTGCACTTATAAGACAATCCTAATTCTTTACTGCTAGTTTTGAATCACAAGTTTAAGCTGACAGTTACTAGGTTTCTTATTTCAGGTCTTTTAAGTTCTTATGTGCTGCCTTGAACAACTGAAAAGCGATTTTCTTCTTTAGGTCTTACATATTTCTGTAAAAAAATTTTTTTTAATTGATTTGTAACAACCCATCTTCTAAATCTTACCAAGTATGCTCAAAATACAACAGGGTATTAAGTAAACTTTATATTTAGAAGTCTGATGATTTGAATGAGGATCGATGATTTTTATACATTATATTGAATACACTAAAATGAATAAGACATTTTCTAGATCTAAACATTGCTAACAAAATGATGATTTTTAACAACTCACTTGAGGTTCATTTTCATATATTTAAGTACAATTTAGGGGCGCCTGGGTGACTCAGTGGGTTAAAGCCTCTGCCTTTGGCTCAGGTCATGCTAGAGTCCTGGGATCAAGCCCTGCATCGGGCTCTCCGCTCAGCAGGAGTCTGCTTCCTCCTCTCTCTGCCTGCTTCTCTACCTACTTGTGATCTTCACCTATCAAATAAATTAAAAAAAAAATAAGTACAATTTAATGACTGCCTACTCTTTGGCAGCACTGAGAAGTGAGTTGTGGCCATAATATATTACTCGTCTTCCAACAAAAAAAATGTTTTGTAGGGGAAACCTCTTCAGTTAACATTGAGTTTTTACGGTGCCTGGGTGGCTCAGCGGGTTAAAGCCTCTGCCTTTGGCTCAGGTCATGATCCCAGGGTCTTGGGATGGAGCCCCACATCGGGCTCTCTGCTCTGCGGGGAGCCTGCTTCCTCCTCTCTCTCTGCCTGCTTCTCTGCCTACTTGTGATCTCCATCTGTCAAATAAATAAAATCTTTTAAAAAATGTGCTTTTAGAAAACATATCAATATCAATACTTCCATTTCAAAAAGGTAAGTGAGATCTGTATTTTTTATTGTTATGTTAGTTATTGTATAGTACATCATTAGTTTTTGATGTAGAGATTTGTATTTTTAGCCACTTGGACCACTAATAAATATAGAAATATGACCATACTTATTGTGTCAAAGTAATATGGGACTTTTATCTAGAACATCTATTTTGTAAGAAAATACTTTCTGTGTTCAGCAGAAAAAGGATTAGTCAATAAAGTACACTGCCCCCAAGAGTAGCAGGAGTGAATATTTTGTAGGAGACATAGTAGTCTTTCTCAGTCACATGAGCTAATATGGGTTAGAGTTCTACTGCTCAATAACTAAGTTTTCTTCTCTATCCTGATATCTTTCTTAATTTATCAGAACGATTCTTGAGGCTATTCATATTGAGGGGTTAATTACTATGGGACTAACAAATGTCAAGGATTTATAATACTATCCTTTCTTTATTTGACTAATATTTAATGGGATCAATTATGCCCCTAGCATTTAGTTACATTTGCATGCCCCTTTCTTTTGTTGTAGATTTACTCTCATACCTCTGGGCCTTCACATGTGCCATTCCT
>RCUC01165744.1:0-103354 GCA_003697995.1 Taxidea taxus jeffersonii | reverse complement strand
TGAAGTCCCAATAGTTCATTTTTTCCCTTGCTTCCCTTGCCTTTGGCATTGTTCCTAGGAGGAAGTTGCTGCGGCTGAGGTCGAAGAGGTTGCTGCCTGTGTTCTCCTCAAGGATTTTGATGGATTCCTTTCTCACGTTGAGGTCCTTCATCCATTTTGAGTCTATTTTCATGTGTGGTGTAAGGAAATGGTCCAATTTCATTTTTCTGCATGTGGCTGTCCAATTTTCCCAACACCATTTGTTGAAGAGGCTATCTTTTTTCCATTGGATATTATTTCCTGCTTCCAAACGCATTTTATTCAGCAGAAGTGAGCTGAATCAAAGCTTTATATTAGTGCCCTGAGCCCCTTTCAAATCACAAATGTTACATCACGTCTACATTTATTCCCCAACTCTCTTTCATCAGAGCCTTTGATTTTTAGGAGGAAAATATTCCAGCAGTTTGAATTATGCTGCTGAAGACCTAGGAGATAATTATTTAGAACTCACTGTATGTCAGGCATCCATGCTTGCGTCTCCTTGTCTGTGACTAAGTATTATAACTGGTATTTTACAGAAGAGAAACTGAGGAAGCAGAACACTAATTTGCCTCCCAGGATGTCACTGTTCAGGAAGGAGCAAGGGTTAGAACTCTGGAGGAATAAATTCAGCGCCTGTCTCCTGGCAACTGACCTTCCCAGGCTCCAGGATATGCTGGAGGAAAAACTGGACCGTTTCTAAGAGGAGAGCCCCCTTTCTTGTAGACTAGGAAACTTAAAGCCCCAGGGTTTTATCGTTGTGGATTTTTTCTTTCCCAAGTTTTGTGGTAAGCCCTGTACTTCCTCTTAGCGGTTATCTGCTTACTTATATACAGCTTTTTCCCCGGGGAGTTTAGACATTCACCTTGTCTCATTAATCCTCTGTGAAGGCAGCAAGTATTTTTATTTCCATTTTATAATTAGTGAAACTGGTTTGGGGGAAGATAAATGACTGGCCCAAGGTCATACAGTAAATCAGGACAGAGACAAGAACAAACCTGCCATGTCAAACTGTCTGCCCAATAAGCGGCAGTGATTCTCTTTTATTTATGGGTAAGGTCACCATCCAATTAGGAAATAAAGCATTCTGGTGCTCCCTTCGGAAGGGAAACCTTTTATAAATTAATCAGTTGTTAATCAGACATAAATAAAACTTACTGTTACCTCTAGAGAAAACCTGCTATCTGGAGACTTACGAACTATGATGCTTTCTGTAGATATCCTTTTACTTCTGTTGTCTCCTACACTTGCTCACATCTTTTATGTGTGAGCCCTCAGGCTTCTGTCTTTTTCTTTTTCCCCAAGACTTTATTTATTTATTGAGAAAGAGAGGGAGAGCACAGAGGGAAATGAAGCAGACTCCCTGCTGAGAAGAGAGCCCAATGTGGGACTGGATCCCAAGACCCTGAGATCATGACCTGAACTGAAGGCATACCCCTAACCTACAGAGCCACCCAGGCTCCTGCCTTTCTACTGCTTGCCTTGGCCCAGTGAACCTAAACAGAGTTAGTTCTAGAGGCTACTAATGCGATTTCAAATGCTGAGGTTTTTTTATAGCCTAAATGTGTCTCTACCTATGGCTAAAGTCAAAGTCAAACTGGCAAGAATGATTGGCTAATTTTAAGATTTCGAACTAGGGTTTGAAAGGTAGGAGGCCCTTCAGGATTATCTCAGACATCCACATTTACACGGAAGAGATCAAGGCTCAAGAGGGTCAAGTTGCTTACCTAAGATCACACACTAGCCCATGACAGAACCAGGACAAGAACAGGATCTGTTTCCTCATATGTTCCTCACAAGGTTGCCCTATTACCTCATTTTTTTCTGTAAGTGCCTGGCTTCTGTCAAAACCACTCATTTACTCATCAAATGTTTATTAGGTTGGCATTCCAGTGCCAGTCACCGAAGGAAAAAGAGAGGGGGTTTCTGCATTAATTGGAACTGGAGATGTTTCAGCATTTTAAATATGTAGAGGATAAATGGATAGTTTTTTATATATTCATTCATGAATTAGGAAGATTACAAAGGTGATACTTTCTAATATCTTTAATTATCTAAATTCTATGAATCATAGCATTAACCAAAATCTAAAATTGAACTATATTTCACATCCAGACAAAAATGTACTTATAAAAACAAGTGGCTATTATGCTCCTAGGCATAGCCTTAGAACAAATTAATTTACTCAACATGCACTGTCAAGTACCTATAATTTTACAAGTACTTCTGAGTGGTATTGCTTTATTAGAGGTTTTTTTCTTACATAAAAATTTATGCAACATTTATCATGCTGTTTTTTATTTAATATGTTTGGAGCCAGATTTATTTATTCATTTATTTACTGCAGAAAGAACTTCTTGCCTAATGAAAATCAATGGAAAAGTAGGTTGTGAAAAAAGTTTCTTTTGCGGCACCACTTTAGAATTGTTTTGTGCTGGTAATAACTCTGGCAAAATGCCCACTGATACTCTCAGTGTGATAAATTAATGATAATTATATTCAGGTTTTAAATTCTAAATATCAAGAAACAGCTTTTCCACTTTGCTCAGACTCTGTAGTTTGATTTAAGGATATAGAGTGAAAAATAATGTGTTTTGAAATTTTCTTGGTACCACAGAAGATTTCATAGCATTTTATTTCAAAGATAAATGTTCTTACATAGGGTGTGTAAAAATTAAATTCCATTAACATCTATTAAACATCAGTTCCTAGGGTGTCTATCCTTGTAAAAGTCAAGGGTATATAATATTAATCTTAAAATGCAGAATACGTTTTGCCTCTCCCCAACTATGAGCTAAAAAGCATCTAGAAGGAACATATGCTATAGGGAGAAATGAGAACAATACGCTTGAGTGATGTAACGGGCAATCTGTTCTCCAGCGGCTGGGAGTGAGGCGTTGGGTTGGCAACCACATTAGGGGCAGACTGGATGGAGGCGTCTGTTAAAATGTCTGAGCTGTATACATTATACTTGTGTGTGACAACACGTATATGCAAGAAGGAGAGACAAGGAGCAGTAGGGAGTAGCAGCGGGATACCACTGGATTACTCATTTCTATTATAACAGGCCTTTCTTTCTCTAAGGAAGGAACAAAGGATGAAAAGAAAAAATGTTCAAGAAGTCAGAGACCAGGAGGTCACTCACCAAAAGAGAGCCAAGCAAGAAGCTAATAGTGATTGACAATAAAATGAGATTCATTTTTAAAAATTCTTATCCTCTAATCTCTGGTAATCCCCAAATGGTCTATTTTTTTAATGCACCCACAAAGAGGAGGAAAGCATTAGTCCAGTGTCTCCTAAGGTAAAAATGATATGTGAAGTATTTTGTTAAGTAGCAATATACAGCTCTTAGGACTTTCTTTCTTCTTTTTTTTAAATCCAAGTTAGCAAAATTACCTTAAAGTTAGGTTGAAGAATCTCATACAAGTGAAAGTATATTAATAAAAGCTATTTCAGCAAATGCAAGTTCTTTATGTAATCACAACAATGAAATCACTCAATGTATGACTGGGTGTACAAATTGAATAAATATTAGTTGTTCCCATCTAACAGTTGACTTCCATTCAGGAGCTGGGGCAAACAATTTGATGGAGACTACTTCCTGAGATCTACTTGGCTCCCAATGACTGAGAGGTTGTATTTCATCTCTTCTGAGGCAAAAGAATTCCGTGTGGTTTTAAAAAAATCGTTATTTCTTCTGATTTTGTTTAAATTTGCCATGGGGGGGGCACCTCGCTGGCTCAGTTGGTAGAGCATGTGACTCTTGATCTTGGGGTTTTGTGTTTGAGTGTAGAGATCACTGAAAAATAAAATATTAAAAAAATTTTTGCTTTTGGAATATATACTCTAAAACTCTTAAATCCTTTACTTAGAAGACACTGGCACACAGTTGGAACTTCTTGTCACTTTTCCAGATTTGGAGATAGGTAGTGTGCATTGCAGTTTTGAAATTCTGACTTTTGAGATCACTTGTGATATATGTAGGAATCTTAGACTTTTATTTATGAATGCTGAGTGGAGCATCAGATCCTTAGAATAACAAAGCCCCATTCCTAAATGGATGGTTGACAAATCCGGTAATAGTAGATGTTCTGACTACAAATTTAAAACTTTAAATTATATCAGTTTCACCAAAGTCAAATTTCAGACTCTCCCTTGGGGTTGTCCAGCTATCTTGTCTGAGTGACAGCATGCTCTTAGGGTCTTCTGACCTCGAAGAACTTGCTAGAATCATGGGCAAAGAAAGGGGGTCTTCAGGGATCTGCCCAGAAAAAAATATAAATGAAACATTCTTTATATTGTACACCAGGATAAATTCCAAGTGGATCAGAAACTTAAAAATGAAACAATGTACTTATTAAAAGAAAACATAAGTATATTCCTCTATAACCCAGGCATAGGAAAGACTCTTAATTTTGCTTCAATTTCCAGAAGTGACAGGGGGAAAATTGATAGCTTTGATTACATAATTATAAAAAATGCATGGCAAACAAATAAAATAAAAATTTAAAAATCAACTGCCATTAGCAAAGTAAAAAGACAAATGATACCCTGTAGGAAATATTTATAACGTATATGACAATCAAGGACTGATAGAGTTAATATTTAAAAAAGCATCTAAAAATAGAGAAGGAAAAAGGCAGAAGACCTATGAGAAAGTGGGACAGTTCTGAGTAATAATGCAGATGGATATCCATTTGACTTATTCTCCACCTTCCCCAAATAAAAGTGCATTCAAACTATACTGAGAAACCATGGCTTACCTAACAGATGAGCAAAAATCTGAAAGTTTAGCAGCACACTCTGTTGCCAAGCTGTAGAGAAAGAAACAGTCTCACAGATTGAGAGTAAAAACGCAAGATGATAAGGCTTCTATGCTAGTCGGACTCAGAAAAATAAAGTTTACATTATCTAATTAAAAGAGAACCAAGTATTGAATCTGAAAGACAAAAAGTATATCCTGCAGTATCATAATGTAGTAATTCTGGGAAGTAGCTATTATCCCTAAAAGTTGAGGAACCAAGGAAACAGGTCGGGATTGATAGAATGCAGAAACTTGGAAGGGGAGCCTTGCTGAGCTGGGACCAAGAATCCTGAGAAAGTTATGCTGCCTGATTGGTTAGGAGAAAGGTATGAAAGTGTGTTACCTGATTTGTTAGGAGAAAGGACCCTGTGAGCTAGGATCAGACATTTGAGGAAAGGGCGCTTTCTGGTTGGTGTAGGGACTGCAGCAGTTCAAAGGATGCCCCACAGAGCCGAGGTTTGGTTGGAGACTGGCTGGAGTGGAAAACTCAGAGAGGTTTCTAGGAGTATAGAAAGTTAGAAGGTGTATCCTACCCTTATTGGATGAAAAAGCTGTTTGGGGGTGACCTGACAGGAAGACGCTCTCCTTTTTCCTGCCTTACAGTCTGTTTCTACCACACTGTTACCAAAACTCAACAGGGTGCTTACTGGGACAGCAGAAATGTAGTGAGCTGAGTCCCAGTGTCAGCATCTCAAAGTGGAGGATATAATGCTAGGTGGAGAGATGAGAAGGGGGAAAAAAAAAACAATAGAGGGGTATTTGGCAATATCCAGCAAATCTCATGTTCTTTTTACCCTTCAATTTAGCAATCCTACTTTTATGAATCTATCCCAAAAATAATGTTAGCAAAAAAATATTTTAATGAAGTACAGATAAGACTATTCATTCCTGCACTCCTTTTATTAGCTAAATATTAGAACCAGCCCAAATGTCCATCAATAAGGGACTGACGGAATAAGCTATAGAATAAGCTAACACAATGAAATAGTTGGCAACTGTGAAAAGGAATGAAGTTTATATCCATGCATTAGCATGGAGTGATCTCCAGGATATATCACTATTTGGGGAAGAAAAAAAAAAAAGCAAGTTGGAGGAAAGTACTTACAGCATGCTACTCTTTATTTAAGGAAGAGGTGGTATGAATATATGCCCTATAATTTCAGAAATGGTTACCCAGTTAGAGATGGATGGATGGAAAATGTGGAAGGGATGGAGATAGGACTTAGACTGTAAATAATTTTGTTTCATAGATTTGACTGTGAAACCATGAAACATAATCATAAAATTAAATTTAGAAAGGTAACCTCCCCAAATGAGAATAAACAAAATAAATGAAATTGTTTGTTTTATATATAAAGTGGCATAACTACATAGACAGGAGCTATTCAGTAGTCTTTTAAAAGTAGTAATTTGACCATACACAGCTGAAGGAATTACCCTGGAAAAAAGAACAGCAACAGATAGTAAATTGTTTTCCATTATGAGATTGTTGTTGGTAGTATTTGAATTATTATGCAGAGATTGTTATGTATATAATGTGGCATAAATCAAATGAGTAATTTCTGGTGTTGAGATTCAATATTTTTGGCACAACTGAAAGGAGAATGAGTTATAAGATCAATAAATTAAAAAAAAAAAGAACCCAAAGAACTCTGTAGTCCTAAATTTTAATCTACAATGTCAATATGAACTCATGGTGTATTTTATCTTAAAAAAAATTTCTTAGCTCTGTCTACAAAATGGCTTAGAAAAAACCTGACCCTATAGTAATGAGACCTCTAAAACCTAGGCTGTATTTTCTAATACTGTTTATCACTAAAAAGAACAATGGTTCTTTAAAGAAATGCCTGAAAATCAAAATAAAACAAAGCAACAACAAAAGCCTGACTCCAGATTTGGAAAGGAAATGATAAAGATTATTCTGGAGAGTTTTGTCATATCAGAAGGCAAAGTATATACCAAAGACATGCCAGAAGGACTCAGCAACTAACTCAATAAGCTCGTACCAGATAATTTCAGCATTATCAATCATGATCATAAGTGTAATGAATTGAAACTGATCAAATATGTTTAAATTCATAAGTTCCTATGATATTTTAATAAAACCCTAATTGGTAGACTTTAGAGGATGTTAGAAAAGCACTTCATTATTTTAAAAACTGGTACATAAAGGGAAAGAATCTAGTGTCCTGCTTTTCCTAAGGGATCTCTACCTCAAGAAACAAAATAATTGATGGGGGAAAATTCCTTCATAGAGCATCCCAGCTATGAAAATTTAGAATATCACTAATGTAACTACTAATAAAGTAATATGTTTACCAGTCAATCTCAAAGATTCCTTGAGACTCTTTTAGGGGCACAAAAAATTCACAATTATCTTCATGGTAATATAAAGACATTATTGGCCTTTTTCACTAACTTCATATTTACATTGCTGGTACCAAATGTAACTAACAGTGGACAAAGCTATTGGTGCCTCAGCACCACCTATCAAGGAAGTGGCACCAACTCTACTACCAATATTCATTTCATTCTCTGACCACACACTACAAGAAGAAAATAAGCCAGTTTCATTTAAGAATGACCTAATGAAGCATAACAATTAATTGTATTAAATCTTGACTTCAAGTATTTAAAAGAAGTATTCCATGTAATAAAATGGGAAACATACTTAAGCACTTGGGCTCAATACTATTTCTGATGGTAATTGCCTTAAAAACCACTTGTGTGATTGTTTGAGTTGCCAGCTGAACTAGCCACTTGCTTCGTGGAACACAATTTTCACTTTAAGGAAAGACAGGTGGTTATCAAGACAATGACTCTGTTGCCAGTGGTAAGATTCAAGCTTTCCAATAAAAATTTAAAGTTGGGAAACTTGAGTTGGGCACCATTAGCTTGACAGCTTCCCAACACTTAGAGGCTTTTAAAAACCAACATCAATGGTTATTAATGATTTTTTTTATATTGAATAATGAAATATGTCCACATTTAGAAAATCTACATATATCAGTGACTCAATATTTTCCAAATATTATCACAAAATCATGCATGATAAGAGATCTATGTAAACAACAAGATAAACCAATTGATTCTAATATAACAGAATATGAAAATCTCATTTACATGGTTTCAGATTTCACGCTGTAACTAACATTTGGAAAATGGCCATTTGTCAAGTTTTGGTATAGTATCCAAGAAGAATATCTACAATTATCTGAAAACGGTATTAAAATAATCCTTTGATTTCCAACAACACATCTTTGTGATGTTAGATTTTTATATGTGCTTCAACTAAAGGAACATATTGCAACAGATTGAATACAGAAGCAGATAGAAGGATATTGTCTTCTATTTTATTAAACTAGACATTAAAGAGATCTGCAAAAATGTAAAACAATGCTTTTTTTCTTATGAAATTTTTATTTTGGAAAATATAGTTATTTCCCTTGAAATTATGTTATTTGTGCTAGCATGTAAAGGTTTATTATTGTTATTTTAAACAAATAACTGTTTTAAAGTTTTCTTAGTTTTAATTTCTTTTTTTTTTTTAAAGATTTTATTTATTTATTTGTCAGAGAGAGTGAGCACAGGCAGACAGTGGCAGGCAGAGGCAGAGAGAGAAGCAGGCTCCCTGCCGAGCAAGGAGCCCGATGTGGGACTCAATCCCAGGACCCTGAGCCGAAGGCAGCCGCTTAAGCAACTGAGCCACCCAGGCATCCCTTAGTTTTAATTTCTAATGTGAAGTATCAGTAGGTAAAATCCACATAAACAGAAGCTCTGTAATATCATTGGCTGACAGCACCACTGAAAGAGTGACATTCAGACATTATTATTACTTCTTATTGGAAGTAGACACTATCTATAAAATAGTCTTACCAAAAGTGATATGAAGCCTGATTCTGATCAGAGCCTCTACATCTACCAATTTGTGATAAATGTACCAGATGAAAATGTGGGAGATGCAATCAGCAAAATTCAGGCTGAGGGAGACTCTATAGGAAAAAAATGACAAGTTTCCTTGAACAAAAATGGCAGGGTAGGGTTTGGGTGGGGAGAAGAATTGAGAAAGAGAGAAATAAAGAGAAAGAGAAGATTTTCCATGAGAAATAAGAAACAGACCAACCAATTTTAAAATATGGATTTTTTTTCCTAGAACCTGATTCATTTAAGCTTTTTTTAATTTAAACATATAATGTAACCCCACCACCCTCTCCCAACCCCTCTCCCCCCCACCCCCCTCAGTTTGTTTTATGACATTAAGAGTCTCTTTTGGTTTGTCTCCCTCCCGATCCCATCTTGTTTCATTTTTTCTTTTCCTACCACCTTAACCCCCACCCCCGTTGCATCTCCACTTCCTCATATCAGGGAAATCATGTGATAGTTGTCTTTCTCCAGTTGACTTATTTCGCTAAGCATAATACGGTCTAGTTCCATCCATGTCGTCGCAAATGGTAAGGTTTCATTTCTTTTGATGGCTGCATAGTATTCCATTGTATATATATACCACCTCTTCTTTATCCATTCATCTGTTGATGGACATCTAGGTTCTTTTCATAACTTGGCTATTGTGGACATTGCTGCTATAAACATTTGGGTACACGTGCCCCTTTGGGTCACTACGTTTGTATCTTTAGGGTAAATACCCAGTAGTGCAATTGCTGGGTCATAAGGTAGCTCTATTTTCAATTTTTTGAGGAACCTCCATGCTGTTTTCCAGAGTGGTTGCACCAGCTTGCATTCCCACCAACAGTGTAGGAGAGTTCCCCTTTCTCCACATCCTCGCCAGCATCTGTCATTTCCTGACTTGTTCATTCTAGCCATTCTGACTGGTGTGAGGTGGTATCTCATTGTGGTTTTGATTTGTATTTCCCTGATGCCCAGTGATGTGGAGCACTTTTTCATGTGTCTGTTGGCCATCTGGATGTCTTCTTTGCAGAGATGTCTGTTCATGTCCTCTGCTCATTTCTTGATTGGATTATTTGTTCTTTGGGAGTTGAGTTTGCTAAGCTCTTTATAGATTTTGGATACTAGCCCTTTATCTGATATGTCGTTTGCAAATATCTTCTCCCATTCTGTCAGTTGTCTTTTGGTTTTGTTGACTGTTTCCTTCGCTGTGCAAAAGCTTTTGATCTTGATGAAGTCCCAATAGTTCATTTTTTCCCTTGCTTCCCTTGCCTTTGGCGTTTAGAACCTGATTCAAATAAACACAGTTAAGAATTGTTACATGAAAATGAGAAAAACGTGAACACAGACTAAAAATGTGTTGATATTAAGAAATTATTGAAATTTTTTAGGTGGGAAAGCAGTATTGTAGTTATGTGTGTTTTCCTTTTGTTTTTAAATGTAGACATCCTATAGAGATGAAAATTTTAGAGATGAAATGATATTGAGCTTGGAACTGGCTTCAGAATAATCTGGAGAGGTAAGAGATGATAATACATGAAACAAGGCTAGCTGTGAGTTCATTGTTGATGCTGGGTTGATAGTAAATTTGGCTCATTATATTATTTTCTTTTCTATTTTACATTTTTTCAAATGTCCATAATAACAAGTTAAACAAAAAACAAAAACAAAATCACATAGGTGATGCAAACTCCATACTGTCCTATGGGAAGACCTGAAACCCTGAAAACAGGCACAAAATGGCTATTGTAGTTAAAACACAACACTTGCCATCTCTCAGAGGGTGAGGTTGACAATGACAATGACAGAGATCAGAGATATTCTGTAGATGTCAGATGTGTCGAGGGCCACAATCAGAACTGTTGAAAGGAGCTTTATATACAGTCCATGTTCAATGTACCACAAGGACAGAACTAGAGTTTAAAAATCAGAAAAATAAATAAATAAATAAATAAATAAATAGATAGATAAAATAAATTTAAAAAGTTAAAATAAAATAAAAAATAGAGAAATTATGACACTACTTTGTTTGTCATTTAATATTTCTTAAGTGTCTATCGTGTATCGAGCACCATTCTAAGCTTGGAGATACAGCAGTACGCAAGAGAAACAGAGTGTCTGTCCTCATGAAGCTTCAATTGGTAGCTCTATATTTCAGATGAAGATAAAAAATAAGAAGAAAAATATAGAAAGGAAGAAAAAAATACCTTGAAATACCTGGAGGCAGGAGTGTTGAGGGTAGAGAGCACCACAAATGCAAAGGTACTGAGGCAGCCAAGTATGCTGCATTTGGGGAGAATTAAGAAAGTCTGCGTACTAGAGCAAAGCAAAAGTGAGGGAGAGTGGTGGCCATTGGAATAGAAAGGGAGATAGGACCAAATCACAACAAGGATATTGGAGCTTGTTTCAAATGTGATGGAGAACCACTGGAGGGTTCTGACCAGGGGACCTTGAGCTGATTAGTGGTTTAATAGGACCACTCTGGCTGCTCCATGGAGTGGAGACCACAGAGACCAAGAGCACAGGAGGTGAGGCCATGCAGGAAGCTACTTCAAGGGGTCCGGGAAGATCTTGGGCTAGGCCACTAGCAGGACAAACATGGTCAGAGGTGTTTAGACTCTGTGATATACTCGTAGCACTTGGTAGATGTGGACAAAAAAGAGAGGAACCAAGGTTGACTCCTAAATTTTTGACAGGAGCAACTAAGAGAATGAGTTGCCACATTCTGAAATGGAGAAGACAGAGAGCCATGAGTCTGGGCATGGTGGTGGAGAGGAAGCAAGACTCTTCATCTGGACACATGGAGTTTCCAAGGCCTAAGTGGAGTTGTCAAGGGAGGGCTGTAGCTAGGGGAGAACAGCAGGGAAGCAAAGCACCCAGGATATTTCAGCATGTAGTAGGTATTTAAAGTCTTAAGATGAAATGAGACTGGATTAAGGAAAGCTGAGGATGAAAATTGAGTGCACCCCAACTTGGAGAATCTGGAAGGGACTCTGAAGAGCCACAGGAGAGAAGCATAAGGTGGGGCTCTGGGAACCATGAATAAAGCCACTGCAAGAAGAGATGAGTGACAGTGTCCTCTGCTGCTGAGGGATCCAGAGAGGTGGGCACCAGAACCAACTGCAGGCTGGGAGGCTGTTTTCTGCCTTGTTGGGAACAGTGTCAGCCAGAGTTGGATCTGGAGAGACTGAGGGAAGAAAGTGGAGGTGGCAAGGTAAACAGTGGCTTCAGGAGTGTAACTAACTGTAAGGGAGTTGACAAATGGGGCTAGGGCTAGAGTGGGATACCTGGTAAAGGACGGTCTTGCTCCATGACAGAAGACATTGCTACATGCGGGGCTATGAAGAAAACGGTCCAGCAAGAGGAGAAACAGGTGATGCTGGAAGAGAGCCCTTGGGGGGTTGAGGGGGAGGGGAAGGAATCCAGGAGCGAAGAGTCTGACCTTGGGCAGGAGCCCAGCTAGTTCACTTTATTTGTTACGGGTGTGAAAGCAGCATCTGTGGGAACAGAGGCAGGGAGGGGAGTAGAATTGGTGATGAGGGGATGTGAAAGTTCTACTCTAATGACAGAAAGCAAGGTCATCTGATGAAAAAGAGGAGGAAGGCACGGGAGCTAGGAAATGCTGTAGACTCAGTCACACTAGAGCTCGGGAGTGTAAAATGACTAGAGAAATATCACAGGGAGGCCGGTCTATCCTGGGGTCCTATTGGAGCCCGATGGTTATAAATGTAACGACAACAGTCAACAGAATTTCGTGTTCTCCTTCAGCTGGATGGAGATGGTCAGGTGCAGGTGCAGACCTGCTGGGGGTTTGCTTTGCCCAAACCTGGACTTAGAGAAAAACACAAAGTAAAATGCAAGATGGGCTTTACATATAAGAAATGAGAAACTGGGACAATCAAATTTAGAAGTTTGACCATCTTTCCGTTATCTGGTATAAAGCAAGAAAGAATTGATCTAGTTAATCAAATGATCTGACTAACAAAAAACTTTGGGGTATGGGTTTATAAATTTTTCATGGATTATTATAAATAAAATACCTACTGCAACCTTCCTGATTCAGAAGCCAGTGTGGTACATTGGGGTTATAACTATGAGCATCAGTTACTGTACCAGTAAAAGAAGTATTAGTCTTGATATTAGAGAGATGAGGAAAATATGATATACTCAATAGAAATCCAGATAACCCAACTTACATTCTCACTGAAATTCCTTAATATAACCTCCCATCCTGAAAGTACTGCAGGAAAGGAAACCACGAGTTTCAAAAATCTTTTTCCAAGGCCTGAGATTAGTGGGGTAGATGAGTAAAGATGATTTACAAGTCACTGTGAGCACAAAGAGACATAAATTTCAGGCACAAAGGAAATAAAAAAAGTGAGCATCAAAGCCACATGAAAGGAAGAGTTTCTTCTTTAAATTTTACTGCATTAATTTAATTCTATACCTAGAAATAGTGAAAATGACTTAAGGCAATTTTTTTCTTTCCAGAAAAGTCTGAAAGATTATGCTTTTGATAGGTAGAAGGAGAATAACTTACAAAAAATACCATGAGAGATTTATAAAATATAAAAGCTATAAAGTAGGCTTTTTCCAAAGACACTGAAATTTAGGATCTTTGAAAACACTGTGTTCTCCAACAAGTTCTGTGAGATTAACGGAGAAAGTATTTAAATTTTTTTGACAAAAATCTCAGCGTGTCCATTAAAACATGGAAAGTCTATAAGGAGAATACTAGATGATACATATACAACAATAAATTATCTTCTACTTTCTAGAATTTCAGATAAGGGCAGATTTCTGTGAGGCCAGTAGTGTCAATAGTAGCCTGTGCTAGAAAGACGGCATGGGGCCTTTCTTTAAAACCCTGGGTGTGGTGCATAAACAACAAATTCTGGAACACTGGAAAAAATTAAATTAAATTAAATTAAAAAACACAGAGCTCCTATATTTTCAAAGAAACTCTTATGTGCTATTATGAAACAGGGAAGTAGTTAATGGTTTTTTTTAAAGGGCCTCATAAAATACAGAGTAATCTATAAGCCAATTATTTTAACATGACTGCTTTAAAATTCCATTTTCCCTGTAATAATATTGCTTTCCAAATTTCCCTTTTATATAGCTATCTTAAGTGTCATACAATAGTTAAGACAAAAGGAAGTTCGGAATATTCTCTGTAGATAAGTAGGGGGAAATGTCATATGTTTCTTAATATTAGTATAAATTAATGAGCTTTATCAAAGATATCGGTGAAGTATGAATTTTTGGACCCAGCGGCCCCTGCTTAGTCTCATTTTGAGAGTCTCCTCTCATCCATCCCTCCTCTGGCTTTGATAACACTGTACTGATTCCCTTCCACTGGTGGTCCTGTCTCACTGAACCTCCCCTCTGGCCCCCTTCCCTGATTCCCAAATAAACCTGTGCTCCATCACCCACTCAATATACTTCTATCCCATGCAATTCACTGATCCTCAGCTCCATCTCCAAACTATATCTTTTGCTTTATTTTTTTCTTAAGATCTTATTTTCTTATTTGAGAGAGAAAGATAGAAAGAGAGAGCACAAGTGGGAGGGAGGACTACACGGGGCTCAATCCCAGGACCCTGAGATCATGACCTGAGCCGAAGGTAGACACTTAAACTACTGAGCCACCCAGATGTCCCTATCTCTTTTGCTTCAAATCCAAATTTCTAGATTCCCCTGAAGGACAAGATCACTACCAATTAAATTGATCTTGAATTCCATCTGCTACAAATAGAATTATCTTTGCAAGTTAGTTCTTTTTTTTTTTTAAAGGTTTTATTTATTTATTTGACACAGAGAGAGAGATCACAAGTAGGCAGATAGGCAGGCAGGGGTGGAGGGAAGCAGGCTTCCGCTGAGCAGAGAGCCTGATGCGAGACTCAATCCCAGGACCCTGAGACCATGACCTGAGCCAAAGGCAGAGGCTTAACCCATGGAGCTGCTCCAGTAAGTTAATTCTTTGTCCTCTCTTCTGTTATTTGAGTCCACAACCTTGTACTAAGTATCCCTATGCCAGGGGTGATGAAAAGCCCTAGGGGCATAAAAGACACTCACTACTACCTTGGAGGCCTTATTGCACTATGGTGAGCACAGAGGCTTAAGTGCTGACATTAATATAATAAATAAGTGCTCAGCTGATTATAAGAATGAAGAGCTACAGGGACCTAGCCAGTTCCAAACTGAGCAGCTGGGCCTGCAGCCATAGGTAAGGATGAGCTCTCTGACTCATGGTTTGAGGCTTGGATACATTGAAGAAAAAGTGAGGAATCAGCTGGAAAATGCCAAGTATTACCTCACCAAGTAAATAAAATGTCAAGTATGATACCTATACTACATATTGCTATTAATTGGTATATAGAAGCCTTCATGCCTTGCTGGGGGGCAGGAAACAGATTGGTTTAAACATTCAGCATTTCTACTCCAGTGTGTGTATCCCCAAAAAGCTCTCACAGAGGCCTGTAAGGATGTCCCTTGCAATGTTATTTGTGATGATAGGGCCTTGGGAGCAACCTGTTATTCATATTGGGAGGGGAGGAAGGCAAGAAGCTGGGGGGTCCAACAGCATATAACGGAAACACAAAGCGAGGAAGTAGGGATGCAGTGCTCTCCAGAATGGAAGGCACACTGGAGAAGTGGGAGGAGGAAGAGACATCTTTAACACAGGCTCAGGACAGAGAGAGCGGAGAGAGGGAGCCTACTACAGCCCAAGGTACCTTCCAATTTGAACAGGATTTGTTCAGAGGCTGGGTAGAGATAAGTCTGTGGCCCAAAAATCTTCAGGGCTGAAGCTGGGGATTACTTGAAAAGGTTGAAATGTGTCTTTCCATTACCACCATATCTTGTCATTCCAGACTCAGCTCTCTGGCAAACCCTTGCCCATACCATGGTGTTCTACTATGGAGCCCAGATCAGAGCCCTTATCCCTGGACTGGAATCTCCCAGGAAGTGGTATACAGAACGGTTAAGGCTCTGAGCTCTTAGTTACACTGCCTGGTTTTCATGTATCTCTACAGTTGCATGGCCTTGGGCAAGTTATTGAACCTCTTGAAGCCATGGGATTTCCTTTTTAAAATGAGATAATGCTTATAGTACATATTTCATAGGGTTTCTCTGGAATTAAATTAGATAAATCAGATAAAGTGCTTAGAACAGCCTTTGGCACATAGTAAGAGTTTCATAAATGTTGGTGAATATTATTTTATACATATTTTTGTATACAGAGTACAAAGTCAAGGTCACTCAACATCTAGTGATGAATTTAAACTTATTTGTGTATTACCCCAATGGTATATAGAATTTATGCTTATTTTTCTCACAATACAGTCTAGGTACAGGAGGCCTTAAGAATAAGTTGAACATCAAGCCTACGTGCCTTCTTCCAAAGTCACCTGCTTCATTTTTTGTACCATATAATTTCAATGTCCTGCCCTGAAATGATATTCCCTGTTCCTAGACATTTTTGCAGTGGACATAATCTTATTATTTTATGAGTCCATAACAATCAAAAATTTACTTGTAATGTCATATTAACCACCAATTTTTAATATTGACATCAACAGTTCTCTCTATGTGAACATGGATGACTAGGGCAGGAATTAACAAATTTTTCAGTAAAGGGCCAATAATAAAATTTAGGCTTTGTGTGCTACATAAATATCCAAAAATACTCAGCTGGATGATTCTACAGAGTCCATAATTTCCCCCTTTTAAAGAACCCATCAGTCTGCATACATTTATACTGTGTACTTGGAACAGATGTGTCTGATGTGTATGAAGGGGCAACATGTCACAGAGTTTCCACGACCACCATCAGCCTGCATCTGAAAAGCCACATGGGGATTTACAGGGAACCACCCTGAGAACCAGAGTCCTTGCATATTTGACATTTCTCTTTGCTGTACTCAAGACCATGCCTGCTTTTGCCTTATGATAGGGTTAACTTCATTCATTTTACAGTTGAACTGTGTGGCTTGATATTCACTAAGTAGAATACAGCAAAATAGATAGGACGAAGGAAGGATAGGTGACAGGCAAGATGTGATAGAATTCTTTTTTCCTATTTGCCCCTGAGTGATGGCAATGAAAGTACTTTGAGGTATACCAGGAAGGAATTTGAAAAGGGTAGAATTAACAGGGATAAATAGAGGCTACTCTGTCAGCTGTTAGAAGCATCATCACTAAGCCTGTTTGAAATCTTTGAAACATGAAAGTTTGTGGTTTTCCCTTCAAATCTGGCAAGTTCTTGATGTACCTGAAAGATTAAAGTGGTGAGAGACTGTGGATATCCAAATGCACAGTGTATTCCTTGGGGCGCTGTGTAGAACTCTTCGGTCCTTTGCTGATTCTGAGCACCGAATGGGAAAGGTCAAATTGGAATCCTAGCAGTTTCTTGACAGCAAAATGAAAAGAGATGTGGTAAAATGAACACTTTTCTAACAAAGAAACAAAGTTTTGAACTTGCAAATTTATAAAAAATATAGTAGGTTCAGATCTGCCATGTTTATAAAAACAAGAAAATAGGATAAAAGCATCACCAGAGACAGTAAGCAAAATTGAATAGAAATGCTAACTTTTTGAGGCACCTGGGTGGCTCAGGTCATTAAACAACCAACTCTTGACTTCAGCTCAGGTCATGATCTCAGGGTCATGAGATGGAGTCCTGTGCCAGGCTCTGTGCTCAGTGGGGAGTCTGCTTCTCTCCCTCTCTCTCTTCCTCTCCTTCTGCCCCTCCCCCAGCTTGCATGCAGATGCACACTTTCTCTCTCCCTCTAAAATAAATAAATAAATCTTTAAAAAAAACAATGTTAACTTTTCTATTAAAAAGTTTGAAAATAACGACTATACCAAGACTTTGATGAGAAAAGGGTAAGTGTACTGAAAGGTACACCAGAAAAAATTTCATGTTTTCATTTATTTGATAATTTATTTTTTCTAGTTATCAAAGTTGTCCATAGAGGAAGGGGCAGCAAAAGCATTAACCTATTAACCGAGACTATTTTGGGATGATGAGTTTGTAAGTGAACTTTAATTTCTGTTTTATACTTTCCTATATTTTTTCTATTTTTTACAATTATAATATATTTATAAGCAGATGCAAACAATAAATACTAAATGAAAAAGAAATTCTCCTTTTTTAATAATCATGTTATCTCTGATATTGTCTTCCATAGTAAAGCTTCCAAACCTTTAGAGGACCCTACTCCTGTAAAACTGAATTTGTAACTCTAATAATAGTCAGGCTCCAGTTTTGATGTTTGCCCACAGCTTTTAGGCTTCACCTTTCCTTCCTTTGTGAGCCACATCCTGGCAAGCTGGTCAGTAATAGCAGGTGCTCCCTCCTTTGGATCCAGCATGAGATTTAAACCACACAAACCCCTGCCCTCCAGCAAGAATTCTTACAACAGCCCCCCACCCAACAATCACAATAAAAGCCCAGAGCCAGCCTCTTTCCCTTGCTCTTTTGAGCAATTTATGAAATTGTACAAAAGGCAAAATCATGATGCAGGGCATGTCAGTGGTGGGCTGGGACTGGGATAGGATCAGAGCTTGACTGCAAAGGAAGAAGGAGGTACTTTTGTGGTGAGAGAAATGTTCTATATCTCAATCATGGTGCAGGTTTAAGGATGGTGCATTATAATGAAATTCATAGAACTAGACAATTCTGGTGAGTGAATGTCATTGGTTATAAATTACACCTGAATAAAGCTAAGTTTAAAAATTTGAACAGAAAATAAATTCTTCCAATATATAAAACAAAATAGCAAGCATTGACCTAAATGATACTACTTATCGCAATAAATGCTCCTAACTTTTGTCTCTATTATGGCAGCACTAACAGCAGAAACTTAGATTGGGTAAGAAATTTAAGTCATTAACCAAATATGAAAAATGGTTAATAAAAACATAAAGGAGCTAATCAATAATAATATGATAATAGTAGGGGACTATAACACCCAACTTATATCGAGGGACAGATCATCTAAACAGAAAATCAACAAGGAAACAATGGCTTTGAATGACACACTGAACCAGATGGACTTGACAGATATAGTCAGAACATTCCATCCTAAAATGGCATTCTTCTCAAGTGCATGTGCAATATTCTCCAGAATAGATCACATGTTAGGCCACAAAGCAAGATTCAACAAATTAGAAAAAAAAAAAATGAAGTCATACTATGTATCTTTGCAGACCACGAAGCTATGAAACTAGAAAGCAACCACAAGAAAAAGTCTAGAAAAACCACAGATGCCTGGAGGTTAAATAACACACTGCTGAACAATGAATGGGTCAACCAGGAAATCAAAGAAGAAATTAAAAAGTACATGGAAACAAATGACAATGAACAAACAACAGTCCAAAACCCTTGGAATGCTGTAAAAGTGGTTCTAAAAGCAAAGTTTATAGCAACACAGGCCTATACAAGAAGTAAGAAATATCTCAAAAACAACCTAATCTTATACCTAAAGGAGCTAGGAAAAAAAACAAAACAAAACAAAGAAAACCTAAAACCAGCAGAGAAAGGAAAGAATAATGATTAGAGAAAAAAAAAAAAAAAAGAAGAATGGGTCAATGAAACCAGGGGCTGCTTCTTTGAAAAAAAAAAAAATTAATAAAACTGATAAAGTTCTAGCCAGAATTATCAAGAAAAAAAGAGAAAAGATTCAAATAAATAAAATCACAAATGAGAGAAGGGAAACAACCAATACCACAGAAATACAAACAATTATATAAGAAGATTATGAAAACTATATGCGAACAAGTTGGACAACCTAGAAGAAATGGGTAAATTCTGAGAAACATACAAACCACCAAAACAGAAGCAGGAATAAATAGAAAATTTGAACAGACCAATATCCAATAAAGAAACTGAATCAGTAATCAAAAAACTTCTAACAAACAAAATCCAGGACCAGATGGCTTCATAGGTGAATTCTACCAAACATTTAAAGAAGAATTAATACCAATTTTTCTCAAACTATTCCAAAAATAGAAAAGGAAGGAAAACTTGCAAATTCATTCTATGAGGCCAGTAATACCCTGATACCAAAACCAATATAGATACCACACACACACACACACACACACACACGAGAGAGAGAGAGAGAGAGAGAGAGAGAACTACAGGTCAATATCCCTGATATTGAGATTCAAAAATCCTCAGCAAAACACTAGCAAACCAATCTTCACCATGATCAAGTGGGATTTATTCCTGGGTTGCAAGGGTGGCTCAATAGGACAAATCAATCAACATTATGCATCAATCACATCAATAAGAGAAAAGATAAGAACTCTATGGTCATTTCAATAGCCTCAGGAAGAACATTTGGCAAAGTACAAAATCCATTAACGACAAAAACCTTCAAGGGGCGCCTGCGTGGCTCAGTTGGTTAAGTGTCTGCCTTTAGCTCAGGTCATGAGACCAGGGTCCTGGGATCGAGTCCTGCACAGTATCAGTGTCAGCAGCAGGGATCCTGCTACTCCCTCTCCCTCTGCTACTCTCCCTGCTTTTGCATGCACAAGCTTTCTCTCAAATAAATAAATAATATTAAAAAAAAACACTTGACAAAGTAGATTTAGAGAGAACATACCTCAACGTAATAAAGGCCATATATAAAAAACCCACAACAAACATCATATTCAATGGCAACAAACTGAGAGCTTTTCCCCTAAGGTCAGAAACAAGACAAGGGTGTCTACTCTCTTGTACTGAAGTCCTAGCCACAGCAATCAGACAACAATAATAGAAAAAAAAGCCGTATAAACTGGTAAGAAAAAAGTAAAACATCCACTATTTGTTGATAACATGATGCTACATATAGAAAACTCAAAAGATGCCACCAAAAAACAGGTGAAACTGATAAAAAACAGATAAAAGAATTCAGTCAAGTCACAGGATACAAAATCAATGTACAGAAATCTGTTGCATTTCTATGCACTAATAAGGAAAGCAGCAGAAAGAACAATTAAGAAAACAATCCCATTTACAACTGCACCAAAATTGATAAGATACCTAGAAATAAACCCAGCCAAAGAGGTGAAAGACCTGTACTCTGAAAACAGTAAAACACTGATGAAAGAAATTGAAGAAGATACAAAGAAATGGAAAGACATTCCATGCTCATGGACCAGAAAAACAAATATTGTTAAAATGTCTATACTCCCCAAAGCTATCTACATTTAACATGATCCCTACCAAAATACCAATGGCGTCTTTCACAGAACTACAACAAACCTGAAGTAAGTTTGTATGGAACCACAAAAAGACCCCAAATAGCCAAAACGATCTTAAAAAATAAGGGACGCCTGGGTGGCTCAGTTGGTTAAGCAGCTGCCTTCGGCTCAGGTCATGATCCCAGCATCCTAGGATCGAGTCCCACATCCGGCTCCTTGCTTGGCAGGGAGCCTGCTTCTCCCTCTGCCTGTGCTTGCTTGCTCTCTCTCTCCCTCTCTCTCTGTCAAATAAAAAAATAAAATCTTTAAAAAAGATAAGAAAATAAAAGCAAGATTTATAGCATCTGGACTTTAAGTTATAACACATGCTGTAGTAATCAAAACAGTATGATACTGGAGAAAATAAAATAGACACATAGATCAATGAAACAGAATCAAAATCCCAGAAATAAACCCACAAGTATATGATCAGCTAGTCTTCAACAAAGTAGGAAAGAATATCCAGTGGGGAAAAGACAGTCTCTTTAACAAATGGTGTTGGGAAAACCAGACAGCCACACGCAAAAGAATGAAACTGGACCACTTTCTTATTCTCTACACAGAAATAAATGCAAAATGGGTTAAAAACCTAAATGTGATACCTGAAACCATAAAAATCCTAGAAGAGAGCATAGGCAGTAGCTTTTCCGACATTGGCTGTAGCAAGTTTTTTTCTAGATAGGTCCCCTGAGGCAAGGGAAACAAAAGCAAAAGTAAATTATTGGGATTAGGTCAAAATAAAAAATCTTTTGCAATGAAGGAAAAAGTCAAGAGTGAAGGAAGAAGTCAACAAAACTGAAGGGTAACCTTCAGAACAGGAGAAGATATTTGCAAATTACATACCTGACAAAGGGTCAATATCCGAAATATATAAAGAACTGATACAACTCACTACCCAAAAACAAATAATCCAATTAAAAAGTGGACAGAGACAAGAACAGATATTTCTCCAGAGAAGACATCCAGATGGCCAGCAAACACATGAAAAGATGCTCAACATCACTCATCATCAGGGAAATGCAAATCAAAACAAGGAGCTGTCACTTCACACCTGTCAGAATGGCTAAAATCAAAAACATAAGAAACAATAAATGCTGATGAAGAGGCAGAGAAAAAGGAACCCTTGTGCACTGTTGGTGAACCGCAGTGGAAAAGCAGTATGGAGTTTCCTCAAAATGTGAAAAACAGAACTACCCTATGATCCAGTAATCACATTACTAGGCATTTACCCAAAGAAAACAAAAACACTAATCCAAAGGGGTACATGTACCCCTGTGTTAAAGTAGCATTATCTACAATAGCCAAATATGGAAGCAGCCCAACTGTCTCATTGATGGAGAAAGGAGTGCGGTATATATGTACATAATTCAGCCATAAAAAAGAATGAACTCTTGCCATTTACAGTGACAGGGATGGAGCTAGAGAGTATAATGCTAAGTGAAATCAGTCAGTCAGAGAAACACAAATACTGTATGGTCGCACTCATATGTGGAATTTAAGAAACAAACCAAAAAAATGAGCAAAGGGAAAGAAAAAGAGAGAAAGTCGAACCAAAAAACAGATTTTTAGTTAGAGAAAACAAATTTTTTTTGGGACCACAGGGGGAAGGGTGGGGGGTGGGTGAAATAAGTGATGGGTATCAAGGACGCCACTTGCTGTGATGAGCCTGGGGTGATGTATGGAAGTGTTGAATCACTATGTAAAGATAAGCACAGTCTTGCCAGAAGTGGAAAAAAAAAAAAAAGGAATTGAAGTAATCTATTTTTCCTTATTCACTTTTTAAAAATTTTATTTATTTATCTGACAGAGAGACACAGCGAGAGAGGGAACACAAGCAGGGCGAGTGGGAGAGGGTGAAGCAGGCTTCCCACTGAGCAGGGAGCCCCTAGCAGGGTTTGAATCCAGGGACCTGAGCGGAAGGCAGAAGCTTAACGACTGAGCCACCCAGGCACCCCTATTTTTCCTTATTCATTAAACAACTATTTTTAACAAGGTTTATTGAAAATTTAAAAATTAAGTGCTGATGAAGAAGATAAACCTTCTCCCTCTATTTGCTCCTTCCCTAGCTTTTATTTTTCTCCCAAGAACTTACTACCATCACATGTAAGATTTAATGTCGATCCAACGAATGCATTGATGGTGTGGGGAGTGTTTTGCACATTGCTCATTGCCTAGACTGCTTGGCACGGGCTGGGTGTTTAATGAATATTTTTGGAATGAATGAACAAATGATACATAGTGGGAGATGTTCTTAAAAAGATCAGTAAAGACAGTAAAGGTGGAAAAATCCACAAGGCACTTCTAGACCTAACAAGCTTGTCTACAAGAGTCGGCATCATTTCTGACAAATTTTGGTAAAGAAAATCTTTTCATTATGTGCATCTCTGGAATGATATACATTACTCTAGCTATTTGGAAACACATATACAGTGGAATTCTAAGACACTTATTTTTAAAGACCTCTATTTAAGTTATCTGGCTCCCTTGGGCTGTTCCTCTGGGCTATTTTATTTTGAAACATTCAGTCTACTGTGTTTGCAGATTTATAGCAGAATGATTATAACAGCCTCAAAGAACTTTGCAATAAAATGAAAATTGGTCTCATCCTTACTTGTTCTTCTGAACACTTTGCTAATTTATCTCAGTCCACCCATTGTTTGAAGTCTCGTGTGCTACATTGCACGCTCCTCTGCCTAGAACAGTGCCTGTCCCTTATAGATAAACTGGGAAAGAATGGGGTCCTAATGTGTGGGCTCCCGAGCATGGTGGCATTTAGGTTTTTGCATAAACTTAGAATATTAACAAAGAGAAAAATAGCAGATTCAATTATAGATGTGGAACTCCTCAGAGACACTAGGAGGAAAAGGAAGACGAAGTCAGAAACATTAGAGACTTAAAACAGTACTAACGCTAGTATTTCACTGTAGAAAGCACATTGAGAACTTTATCTTTTATGCACCTCATTCATTACAAGCCTTGAAATGATTATTTTTATCGCTTTAAGAATGTGGAAACCAGGGCTTGGAGAGGCTGTGGGTCATTCATAGTCACTTAACTATTAAGTGACAGACAAAGGATTATCAACCCCATGTCTCACAGCTCTAAATTCTATGGTTTTTTCACAACAGGTAAACATATTAATTGGTCCTTGATCAAAAATTATCAGAGCACCTGAAATAAATAGATTTTTAAAAACATCCCTGAGGCACCTGTGCCAAAGACATAGCATAAGACTTTGCCTAGAGTCCATCTTCTATAATCATTTTAATTAAAGAAAGAAGTTGAGATGCAGTAAGTAAACCAGCAGTCAGTATGCATCCAAATAAATGTCAAGGGGCCCCTGGGTAGCTCAGTTTGTTCAGCCTTGAACTCTTGGTTTTGGCTCAGGTCGTGATCTCAGGGTCACAAGATCAAGCCCCATGTTCAGCAGGGAGCCTGCTTGGAGTTTCTCTCTCTTCCTCTGTCCCTCCCCACCAGGTTCCCTTTCTCTATCTCTCTCTCTCAAATAAATAAATAAATCATAAAACAAACAAGCAAACAAAAAAGGCAAAGTCAGGGGCACCTTGGTGGTTCAGTGGGCTAAGGCCTCTGCCTTCAGCTCAGGTCATGATCCCAGGGTCCTGGGATCGAGCCCCACATTGGGCTCTCTGATGGGTAGGGAGCCTGCTTCCCCATCTCTCTCCCTCTCTCTCTCTCTCTCTCTCTCTGCCTGCCTGTGATCTCTCTGTCAAATAAATAAATTAAATCTTAGGAAAAAAAAAAGGCAAGGTCAAAATAAAGTAAAAACTGGAGGCACTGGTTAAAACAGCCCCTCCATGTACTATGAGAATTTGTAGGGAGTCACTGGGAACAGGAGAGCTGCTGGGCTGAAGAACTTCCTGATCACCCAAAAATTGATCATGGTTACTACAAAGGGCATAAGAAAGAGCTTACAGTTCAGGGAGACCCTCACATGGTTGGTTGTGAAGGAATCTTAATAATGTCACAATCTATTGTGCTATTTCTTTATAGCAGTTTGATGAAATATTTCAGGTGTCTTTAAACATTAGAAAGAGTTTGTTTCGTTTTTGGTTATCATACTTGAAACCAAGGCTCAGAAAAATAATGGATGCGGTTATGAACTGGGACACAACCAGATCTTTACAAATAAAACCAGTGCTTTGAGGATGTGAAAATATTTCATTCCTATGAATTGCTGTCATGTTAATTTTTAAAAATACAAGAAAATATATACCTCATAAAAAATAAAGTAGCAGGTCCTGCTGTTGTAGTAAGTTATATTCCAAATATAACATGTTTCTTCTTTAATATTTCAGGGAAAAAACAGTTTTTCTAGGAGATAATAATGAAAATTAAATTAAATATAAAATCATTGTGTTTTTTGTGAAAATGTTTATAATAGAAATAAGTTTTTGAGATATATAGAGGCTTCTTTCAAAATTTGCAAAGCAGAGAATATTATAAATTAATTATATACAAGGATAAATTGGACATTTTATTCTATGCATCTATTCTGTCATTGGCTTGACTAGATTCTAGTTATAAATTTTAAGCTGGACAACCTGCATCTGGTAGAATTATTACGCTTAAGATATAAAAAGAAGTATCCTTAAACATTTGGCTTATACACTTAACTTACCATGAGGAATGTTATTTGATTATAGTTCATACATCTAATGCAATTTTTGTAAATGTGCATAAACTCACTTGAGTGAATTGTGGATCCATATGTAATGCTTGCAAGTCTAGGAGAGAGGTATACTGTTCCTTTAAAAAAATAAATATGGCTTGTAAATTTTATTTTTAAATTTTTAAAATTATACACTAGGTCTGAGAATAAATAGTCTTATCTTAAAATGGTGAATCTAAAAAATAGAAAGTCTTATAGACAGTTGTCTTTTTTGGCTATACTGTGCTTTCAACCACATATAAGAATATCCTTTTCCTTAATCAAACTATATTTAGATGATTATCATGAGAAATGATATCTTCATGTGTTTGATGGGTCTTTTGACACATTCAACTCTCTAAAAAGTATTTTTTCTTGAGTTCATTTTAAGAGAAATATATATTCATGTTGAAAATTTAGAAAATTAGATAATGAAGAAGAAAACAGTACCTATTCATAATCTCATCAACTGTGGACAACAGCTGTTAACAGTTTGACATATTTCCTTCCCATTTTATATGTACATATAAAAATTTGGGGGCACCTGGTTGTTCAGTGGTTAAAGCCTCTGCCTTAAGCTTAGGTCATGATCCCAGAGTCCTGGGATCAAGTCCCGCATTGGGCTCTCTGCTTGGTGGGGAGCCTGCTTCCCTTCCTCTCTCTCTGCCTGCCTCTCTGCCTACTTGTGATCTCTGTCTGTCAAATAAATAAATAAAATATTAAAAACTTTTTTTTCACTAATATAAACAGGCATCCAATGAACATTTTTATCCATTCCTCTCTGTTCACCTTTTCTTAGGTCAGGTTCCAGGAAGAGGCAATCCATTGCTAAAGTGGTTGATATGTGCTGTTTTAATTACTTTCCATGAAGATTCTACCAACTTCCCTTTCACCAAAGCTATACGTGTCTTACCAAGTTATCAGTCATGTAAAGATTTTTTCCCTATTTTGACAACTGAAATTAGCTTATCAGCTAATAAAATCATCCATTTTCATTTCTTTACTAAAGTTACAGTTTTCAGTTATTTTATAATAATTTGTGTTTTTTCATGGTAAATAAACTTTCTTTTCATATACCTGGTTCATTTACTTATTGGGACTTACTATTTTCTTACTGATTTCTTTTTTTAAGATTTTATTTTATATATACCTGTCTTCTACTTTGTCCGTGATTTTGACCCTGCAGTGGTCCATTCTCCCTCCCGTATCAGTCTCCCCATCTCCACAGGATTGTTCTCATCTCCACACACACTTCTCTGCTATTCCCCTTCTTAAGAACACTTCCTTGACCCCATGGCCTTCTCTAGGTAACTCGTGATTTCCTATTATTCTCTACAGCAAACTTACCCGTTATCTTTGCACATGGTCTCCACTTCTTCATCTTTCTTCAGCTCCTTGCAGTCAAACATCTTTCTCTCTACATTTTTGAATGGTCACTGGTGACTTTCACTGTCAAATCCAAGGGATTAAGAAAATCATAAGGAAAAGATAATACATGTACAGCAGTGTTCTATATTTATTGAAAAAAATCTGCATATGAGTGGACCTGCAGTAGTTCAAACTTGTTTTGTTCAAGGGTCAACTATACTTTCTTTTCTTGGTTTCTGGTTTCACTAAACCATCCTGGGAAATATATAGTAGAATGTATATTGTGCTTTCCAAATCTGGGCAAAGAGGGATATAATTTAGGAAATGTCCATGTCACTTCCCCTCAAGTGATCGTGGGGTGTGGGAACAGAGCACATCAACATTAGGAAGGTCAGAAGCCCTCCTATATCTCATCCTCGAATTTTGAAGATTGTTCCAACTCTTGACTAGCTCAGTGAAACAGGCAGGAGTCCTCAAGGCCTGCAGTGGTGGGCGTGTTGGAGACAGGGCCAGAAAAGTAGATCAGTTACTTTCCTTCCAGAGCCCCTCATATTTGTTGAGAATAGACAAGGCTCTGCCAAAATCATTTTGGAAAAAAGAACTTTCAAACTTTTACTTTTGTCAAGGGACTCACTGCCCCCCAACATGGTGAAATGGGTCTTTTAAGGCTTTATATATGGATGACAGTCTTACAAATTTAGAATAGAGTCATAGACTTTGTCCAGGATGTCCTTTGGGCATTGGCCATAATTCAGCTTCAAAGTCTTCCACTGACGCTTCATAGTATTAGACCATCGTGTTAAACTATTTATATTAGATGCTGTGTTTATACTAATATATCCTAGGACCAAACTAATTAAATGCCTTTTGATTTGAGCAAAGTGAGAACAGTCAAAGAAACTAGATTCTAATTTGCTTTTAAAGTTAATGGAGTCTTAGACTGGTAGGAAACAAAGGTGTTGAAGGAGAAGCTTAGCAGGGACAGAGAGCAAGGACTCCCACCCTCCACCAAATTACTTTCTTTGTCAGAGAGGAACACTTGTTAATTATGAAATACTCATAAATCTGCCTCAACTTAAGTGCCCTAGAGCCGAGGATAATGGAATGAAAAACAATTTAAATCACATTACGTAGCAAGGAACTGAATAATGTATTTTTGTACTATCTCAGTGCATTTCATTACTTTAAGGCCACAGATTTGCTCCTGCAACTTGAAATAGCAGAAGGAAAACACACTTTTAGGTTATGTTGCTCTCTGTGATTCATGGGTTCTCAGCAGTAAACAGAATGTTTGCTTCAGAGGACTTTTCCTTTTTGATGCCTGCTGCCAGTTTATGGCTTGTTTTATTGAAAGGCTTTGAAAATATTGAATCTGCTAAAAATACAGTTATCCCTGAGTTTTATCAGAAATTTTAGAAGAATTTTTAAAAGAAAATACAAACCATATCTTAAAGACAAAACAAAAACACAACAACAAAATTAGTATAGTTTTGAAATGTCTTACTTTCAAGGGTATGATATTGTTATTTTACCTTTTCTGGCTACTATTAAAATCCATGTGAAGAAAAATAACAAAATTTTACTTTGGTACATTTTGTCTAACTCTTAAATTTTAAAGTAGAATTATGATACTAATCAATCAGGTGTACAGGCCCCACTAAAAGTACTCCCACTATGAGAGAAAATGAATAAGTCGCTCATGTCAGAGAAAAACTACACTTTTGAGTAGAACTATCTCATCCTCACTGATATGAAAGAACTCCCTGAGTATGATTAATAACTATCAAAGTTCCTGTACAATTAGGAATTATTGCACATAAGAGTCATGGACTTTTACAGCTGAAAGCATCCATAAAAATAATTTAGTCCAATCTCCTCATTTTTCACAAATGGAGTCACTAAAGCAGAGAAAATGAAAGACTTATCAAAGGTCATGCTGCTAGAACCAGGATCAAATTCCACACCTTCTAACTTCAGTTGGACTGAAATTAAAGACATTAATTAAGTTCCATTGCAAGCAATATTGTTAATAAAATGTTCAGAAGAAATGAAAATTGCTGAATAATTTTGTTTGAAATATTTTATAACACATGGTCAAGTGGGAAGAAAACTACTAATAGTAAGGGCAAAATGATAAGAAAGTATACATTTTAAAGAGGCATGTAAACTCTGGAATGGTGTTTGTCCACAGTATTTGCCATCCCTGGGGGATAAGAACTTGTGATTTAAAGATCCACATACAAAATCTGAATCTTGAGCAGAGTGGGGAGTTGGACAGTTGACCCACATATAAAGTGGCAGCTTACAAAGGTTGGCGATCTCAGTAATCGGAGAAAATAGAAAATTATCCCCATGAGAAGGGAGAGAGTTAGCAAATTTATCTCAAATTTGGCTGAGTGACAGAGAAAATACAGGTGTCCCTCAGAAGATTCCTAACATTCAGATAGGTGGGAACAGGAATGCATACTTCCAGCATGGTAAAAGTATATGAAAATTCAGTTCCAAGTGATCACAGGATCTGGCACAAGCAAACACACATGCTCTCTGACCACCTCCAATCTAAGCCTTACACCATTTCTGCAAATGAAATCAAAGAAGTAAGCAAAGAAAGAAAGAAATTTTCATGAGAGAGACATAGAGGAGAACAAGGGGAGAAATCATAACCTGGGTCAGATACAGAGTAAATTCTGTATCTGATGTTCTGGATCTGATAATTTTTTGTGTTAAAAAATATATTACACACCTGTCATAATGGCAAAAGCAACAGCACAAGAAACAATAGGTGTTAGCATGAATGTGGAGAAAAAGGAACAGTTGTGTACTGTTGGTGGGAATGCAAACTGGTGTAGCCACTGTGGAAGACAGTATGGAAGTTCCTCAAAAAGTTAAAAAGAGAACTACCTTATGATCCAGCAATCACACTACTTGGTATTTACCCAAAGAATATAAGAACCCTAATTCAAAGGATACATGCACCCCTATGTTTATTGCAGCATTATTTACAGTAGCCAAGATATG
Organism: Taxidea taxus jeffersonii; assembly: GCA_003697995.1. Taxonomy (NCBI): domain Eukaryota; kingdom Metazoa; phylum Chordata; class Mammalia; order Carnivora; family Mustelidae; genus Taxidea; species Taxidea taxus. The sequence continues at coordinate 73,337 of RCUC01165744.1, read as the reverse complement.
GAAGCAGCCCAAGAGTCCACTGATTGATGAATGGAGAAATAAGTGGTATATATCTATAATGGAATATGATTCCATATAATGGAATATGATTAAGTCACAAAAAATAATGAATCACTATATTGTACACCTGAATCAAGATAACACTGTATGTTAACTAACTGGAATTAAGGTTAAAAAATTAAAAGGTATATATATTAAATCATGAATAGCTAGGCCAATATGAAAAAAGATACAAACAGGATGTCTAGGAATTAGAAATATAGTGTTTGAAGTTAAAATTCAATGGATGCTAAGAAACAAGGCAAAAATGAAATTAAGAAAAAAGGTCATATTTGTGATAGCAAAATAAAAAATACTTAGTAATAAATTTAATAAAAGAAGTATAAAATTTTTACTCCGGAAACTATAAAAGATTGCTTAAAAAAGTTAAAGAAGAACCGAATAAGTGGAAAGATGTCCCATGTACATGGTTCAGAAGATAAAGTTGTTAAGATGGCAATATTCCCCAAACTGGTCTACAGACTTAACACAATTATAATTATGGCTGGCTTCTTCGTAGGAATTAATAAGATGATCCTAAAATTGGTAGGTACATTCAAAGAACCTTGAATAGTCCAGGAAAAAAAAAAAAGAACATCGGAGAAATCTCATTTTCTGATTTCAAACTTATTACAAAGCTATATTAATAAAGATGGTGGGACTGACATAAGGATGGACACAGAGATCAATGGACTAAAGAGTTCAGAAAGAAATCTTCACATTTACATTTAGCAAGGATGCCAAGGTATTTTAGAAAGTGGAGAAAGAATAGCCTTTTCAAAAAATAGTTTGAATGAATGAATGAATGAATGAATGACAAATGAATATCCAATGCCAAGGGATGAAATTAGACCCCTGCTTTATACCACACACAAAAATTAACTCAAAATTGTTTAACGACCTTAATGTAAAAGCTAAAACTATACAAGCCTTAGAATGAAACATAGATATAAATGTTTCATGACCTTAATTTAGGTAATGGTTTCTTACATATGACATTAAAAGTATAACTAACCAAAGAAAACAATAAATAAGTTGGATAAGTTGGAAAAATAGATATGTTCATCAAAATTAATTTTTTGCTTCAAAGATACCACAGAATGAAAAGACAACAAAAAAGGGGAAAAATATATTTGCTAATCATTTATCTGATAAGAGACTTGTATCTAGAATATATAAAGAATCTTCACAACTCGGTAATAAAAAGACAAATGACAATGGGCAAAAGATTTAAATAGGCTTTTCTTCAAAAGAAGGTGTATGATGGCCAATAAGCACTGGAAAAGATCATCCATAAAAAACATTAGCCATCAAGGGAATGGAAATCAAAACAATGATATACAACTTCATACCCAATACAATGGCTATGTATTTTTTAAAAAGGTAGATGATAACAAGTGTTGGTGAGAATGTGGAGAAATCCAAACACTTATACAGTGCTGACATTGCAAAATAATGCACTTGCTTTGGAAATGCTTTTGGAAGTTCCTTAAAATATTAGCATCCAGTTACCATACAACCGAATAATTCCACTCATTGGTACATAACCAAGAGAAATGAAAATATGTTCACAGCAAAAATTGTATAAGCATGTTCATAGCAGCATTATTCATAAGAGCCAATAAGTGGAAACCCAAATGTCTATCATTGATGAATGAATAAATAAAATGGGTTATATCCATTCAATGGAAAATTACACAGCACTCATAGGATGATGCACTGATATGTGCTATGACATGGGTGACTTCTGAAAAACATGATGCTAATGAAGGAAGCCAATAACAGAAGATTGTATGATTCTATACTTATGAAATATTTAGAAGAGGAAAACTTACAGAAAGTAGCATCGCCTAGGACTAGGGATGGAGAGATTGAAGGAAATAGGACATGATTGCTAATGGGTATAGGTTCATTTGGGGGGATGATAAAAATGTTATAAAATCTATGGTGGTTGCAAACTCTAAATATACATAAACCATTGGACTGTACACTTTAACTAGGTGAATTTTACAGTATGCAACTTATTTATTGATAAAGTTGTTTTAAAGATCCAGTGGATGTGGAAAGGCAACGAAGATCCAGCTCCAGGCGGGTTGAAGGAAGCACATGCCACTCTCTGTCCTGTACTAAATGCCACTGAAACAACTACACGAAGGATCCATTTGAGGACTCCAAAAAGTAAAGGGTGCCAGGAGGTGGATTGGAGAAAAACACAGAATTCAGGGTATTACCATCTAACAGTTTATAACTTTTTTTCTGGTGGTATCTTCCAGTCTGAATGCAATGCAGCATGAAACCCAGAATTGGGAACTGAGCCTCAGAAGGAGAACTCCAGGAGAAACCTTCTAATTCTGTCTCAGAGAGCAGAAGGAGTACAGCCATATTTATTTATTTTTCTTCACTTCATTCAATCATGCTCACTTTCCAAACTGACAATAAGGTGGCATACATCTAAGATGGATATGAATAGAACCGTAAGAGCTTTGAAGATAGAGCTGCCTTTGGAACTCACCCCTCAGAGGCAGATTGGACCTTGTCACCTGAACCTAATAAGTCAACTCCCTACTACCACAAAAATGGCCACACTCTTCATAGGATTTAAATGAGACCCAAAGTCTTATAAGATAATATTAAAATGTCCAGAGCACAACCTAAAGTTGCTCAGTATATGAAGAACCAGGACAATTTCAACTTTCCCAGGAAAATAGAATCAACAGATGCCAATGCTGGGATGACACAGATGTTGGAAGGATGTGACAAGGACTCGAGCAGCTACTAAGCAAATATTCTAGCCAGCAATTATGAACATTCTGGAAACATAGAAAGCCTCGGCAAAGAAACAGAAGGTATAAAGAAGAACCAAGCTGAACTTTTTAAGTGAAAAAATAACTAAGATCAGGAACAAGGCAAGGATGTACACTCTTGCCATTCTTATTGACCGTGGTACTGGAAATCTGCCAGCACAATGAGACAAAATATGGATGGATAGACAGAAGATAGATAGACAGATAGATAGATATGCAGAATACTCATTAGAAATGAAGAAATAAAACCATCCCTAACTGCAGAAAGCATGATTACCTACATAGAAAAAAACTCCAATGAATCTACAAAAACACTTCTAATACTAATATGGGAGATCAGCAAGTCACAGGATAGGATACAAGGTCAACACACACAACTGAATCATATTTCTGTTGAATCTGTTGAGCCCAATGTGTTGAAAACTTTGTTAGAGTGTCATTTACAGCATGCCTGGATGGCTCAGTTGGTTAAGCATCTGCCTTCCGCTCAGGTCATGATCTCAGGGTCTTGGGATCTAGTCCCGTGTCTGGCTCCTTGCTCAGAGGGGAGCCTGCTTCTCCCTCTGCCTGCTGCTCCCCCTCCTTGTGCTTCTCTCTCTCTTTCTGTCTCTCTGACAAATAGGTAAATAAAACCTTTAAAAATAAGTAAATAAAGTGCCATTTACAATAGCACCAAAAAACAAAAAAGAAACTTTATCCATAGACCTAGCAAAACTGACACAGAATCTGCTTGCTGATTACCATAAAACACGGGGTAAATATGACTTCATCACAGAAGAGATACAAATGGCAATTTGGCACATAAAAACTTATTCAACCTCATTAGTGATTAGGGACATGCAAATTAAAGTAAAAGGAGGTAGCGTCACACACCTACTGGAATGGCTGTAATTACAGATGACTGACAGCTCCAAGTGCTGATGAAGATGGGGACCAGCTGAACTCTCTTCACATTTCTGAGAAAAATGCCAAATATCACAGCCACTTTGGAAAACAAGTTGGTAGTTTTTTAAACATTCAGCATACCCATATTATACACCCAGCAATGCCAAGTGAAATGTTGGAAAGCACTGTTCTAGAAGACCTACACAAATGCTCAGTCAAACCACCAGACGCTCCTGAATAAGGACAGGTAACGAAGAAGGCTTCAGTCTCGCTGTGAGGAAGGACCTGTAGGCTGACTTTGCAACTCATTCTCTTTGAGTCATTTTCTTCCCAGAGATGCTTCTATGCTACAACGATGACATGAACATTGGGAATTCTTGATTATTGAGCTTTTTGTAAATTATCCCATCATGTTTCCAACGTACAACTCCATTTCTTGTCAGTACTGCTACCTGAACACTTCTAGATGAACAGATTAAGCCGTTTCTATCCCTCAAAATTTGAGAACTAGTCTACAAGGAGTAATCCACTGGCCTCCAAGGTCACCAGAGCTCTTTAATCCATTGTATTTGGGGCCGATGAACTTTTCTCAATATCATGAACATTTATGATTATTTTTAAAAGAGGGAGACCTCATATTTTGAAGCAGATTAGTTTGGAGGTTGAAGGGGGGAAGACCTCCTTGGAGGAGTGCTTCAGGCCCACAGAGATTTAAAAACAACAGAAACTCTTGATTCATTGTTTTGTTTGGAACCTTGAATAATATTGAGAAGGACTTTTCCTTAATCACTTATTCCCCCTGGGCTTCAGTTTCCTTAAATGCCTTTTGGGTTCGAATTATAATCCCACTGAGGTCTGTCCAACTGTAATGAGTTTAATGGATGGTCCACCATCCCAGACACCTTTCTCAGAAGGTGGGAATCTCAGTGCTGTGATTTCCTAGCTTGAGGAAAATGCTGGTGGCTGCAGCTTGTATCGGGGGGCCTGGGTTCCTTCCACAGCACTTCTCAGACCTGAGGATCCCCCAGGTCTGTGTTTATAATTCAGATTCCCCAGCTGCTCAGCCAGATATTTTGATTTTCTAAGTCTTGAATTGAGCCCAAGAATTGCACTTAAAACAAACATTCCAGGTCATTCTGATGCAGATGATCTGTTTGGAATACACTAAACTATCAAGGTTAGTAAAAGCACAGACTGTATTAATATACTGCTGATGAGTCACTGGACCATGTCACTGTGTCCTTTGGAGAAAAAGAAACAAAGCAAACTTCTATGCAAGGAATTTAAAATCTAAATTCTTTTTTGAAAAGGAGTTTCAGGGGAAGAGTTTGGATAAAGAAAAGTTGTTTTCTCTAAATAGATTTTCTTTACCTTGCTTTTTTTTTTTTTTTCAAGATTTTATTTGTTTATTTGACAGAGAGAGAGAGATCACAAGTAGGCAGAGAGGCAGGTAGAGAGAGAGGGGTGAAGCAGGCTCCCCGCTGAGCAGAGAGCCTGACTTGGGGCTCAATCCTAGGGCCCTGAGATCAAGACCTGAGCCGAAGGCAGAGGCTTAACCCACTGAGCCACCCAGGCACCCCTGATTTTTTTTTTTTTCCTAAAGGTTTATTTACTTATTTGAGAAAGAGAGAGAGAGCATGAGCAGGAGGGGCAGAAGGAGAAGAAAAATCTCACGGGGCTTGATCTCCTAATGATCCCATTAACACTGAGATCAGGACCTGAGCCTAAACCAAGAGTTGGAAGCTAAACCCACTGCGCCACACAGGCTCCTCTCCCCTGTTTAATCTTCGAGAAGGGCTTTCCCCAAACTAGAAGATGATTATCCTAGGCTCAGCACACTACTGTGTTTGATAAGATCCAGATGTAACTCGTTTATGAGTTACATTTGGAGACTTGCTGAAGAGCAGGAGTAGGCATGAAAATGCCAGGGAAAAAATGATATGATTCAAAGGAAAGAGGAGACAGAGAAATTAGAAAGAAGATAGTAGGTTTAGTTTGTGCCTAATCCAGAAACTGGAGAGATTTCCGCTGGGTGAGGTGAAGTGGATCAGCTCATTCTGAATTCAGGAGCTGTAATTTCTCTTGAGATGAAATGTCAGGAGACAATATGATGTCGTGGCGGTGAAATGGGTACAAATCCATCAGACTTAAGTCTACTTGGACATTTGCAGACTCAAGTCTGGGGCAAATTGCCCAATTTGTCTGAGCTTCGTTTTCCTCAGCCCTGAAATGCTGTTAAAGCGACTCACATTGCAGGTTTGTTGTAAAACTTAAGTGAGATAACGCATACAAAAGCTCATTGTGAAATTGAAAACTTATCAAAATTAGGAAACCATTATTTATAGGAAGTAATTTGCTGTTGACCCTAGATGAAATAATCAGATTATATTTCCTTATATGAAACTTTGAAGTCCCAAGTTCTGGAACAACTGGTTTTGTTCCATTTATACGTGAGACTGTAGACAGCAAACAAGAGAATAAATAAACTGGGAACCTTCCAGAAATGGGCTTTTGTTGTTGTTGGGGGGAAATATTTGAAAATTTCTCTTAGAAGCAATACGAAAGTCATCAAAAAAAAAAAATCACGCTTATTATATTACTAAATGAGTGCCAAGACTTTCTGGAAAGCAATCAAACAAAGCTACCCATTCAGAGCCCACTGAGCCAAAGAGGCTTGGGTTTAATTTAATGAGGTTAATGGACAGTCCTACATCCTAGTCATCTTTCTCAGAAAGCCTGGATCTCCGCACAGAGATCTCTGAGTGCTTATTCTGAAGAACACAATTTCTATTTGACCTCAGGATGTCTTCATTTTATGAAGCTTTTTATAGCTTTTACTGAATATATTGTCTGACCAGCATTTTTATTATTGAGAGAAGAGCTTCTGGTCTATGATTCATTCAGACAACTCTTGACAATTCAGCATAGAATTAACTACAAAAAATACACATAAGCATTGTGGTGCTGCAGAGCCCGATCTCAATACTGAAGTCTGAGGATGTGAAGGTTCAGATCCAGTGAAAAGATCTAAGGGATTCAAGAACAGTAGTGGGAGCGTAGGAGGGTATAGACAAGGGTGTGCTGGGGCCAGGCATGGTGATGGATAGAGTACCCACTTGTTGTGCCTCTTTCCTGGAGTAATTAGTAACTGAACCTCTTTCAATATCAGAAGCAATTATGCAAAAAATTATGGGTCACTTTATGGATAGATCAAGTTGGAATTGTGAGTTGCCTCTGTCTGCTGTGATAAATGCAATTTGCTGAGCCTATCCCAACTGTGGTTTTGTTTTTTTTTTCCACCCCTGGTTTTTGGCCCTTTATGGATCTTGAGTGGACACAAATCAGCCCATAACAATTGGCAGCAAAATGTTTAAAAAAATTTTTTTTTAATTTTTTAAAAAAAATTAAAAAAAAAATTTTTTTTTAAAATTTAAAATCCACACACTATAGTCTAATTTCGAAATGAGCTCAGAATGGACAAAGTTTAAGTCTTAGAAAGTTAGTTAGGCTTTTTTTTTTTTCTATTTTTTTAAATGTTTATTTTGGGTTGAGGAAAAATCTATCAAATGGTTTCATTTTTTGTTCAAACCAAGTGGCAAATAGAGATCACACCAGGGGGAAATAAGATGCATGTTTAATTAACAATTTTCATTTCTACTAATTATAGGTCTATCAGTGTCATTCTAATTTAAACTGGCAATCCCTCCTCGCTAATGATTTCTTAATGATCCTGAAACCAGGATGCTGTGTCAGTACTCTAGAGCGGGTGTCTGTTCCTCAGGGGCACATCTCCCAGGCAGTGGGTGCATCTGGGGTGGGGGGTGTTGGGAGTTCATGTGGAGGGCAAGAGACAGCCCAGGAACTCCCAAAAGGTGGGAATCTGATATAAGTAAGTTGAATAGATAAGTAAATTAAATGTGGTCAGGTTTTTGAAATTGCAAGCACATCTTGTTAATTTGAATGTCTTTCCTGTTTTTAGTTCTAATCCTAGTTATCACTCATCTTTATTAAAAAAGAGTTTTTGAGCACCCAACCCTATATGAAAGTTGTATTTTTTTAGGTTTTTATTTTTTATTGTATTTATTTATATACTTTTAGTTTCAGATGTTGTATTCAATAATTTATTAGTTACATAGAATACAGTGCTCATCACATTACTTTCTCTCCTTAATACCCATTGCCCAGTTACCTCATCCCCTCACTCACCTCTCCTCCAGCAACCCTCAGTTTGTGTCCTAGAGTTGAGAGTCTCTAATGAGATGCCTGGGTGGCTAAGTTGGTTAAGCATCTGCCTTTGGCTCAGGTCATGAACCCAGGGTCTTGGATGGACTCCCCCACTGGACTCTCAGCTCAGCAGAGAGTCTGCTTCTCCCTCTCCTTCTGCTGCTCCCCCTGCTTGTGCTCTCTTTCAAATAAACAAAATCTTAAAAATAAAATAAAATGGCAAGGGAAAGTTTGAGAAGCAGAACATTTACATAGAGAGAAGTTAAATGTTCCATTTCCTTTCAAACTCCCCACCCCCACCCCCTCCGGACTCCTCCCCAGAAAGGTCTAAAGGGAAAACTCCAGGTATTTAGGGAGTCTTTTCCTGCACACTCTTGGTCCTCTAACACTGAACAAGGCCAGGTTTCACTTTCACTTCCCACCTCGCATCTTTAGGATCCCATTTTACATATCAAAGGACTGGGCCCAGACCAGGCTTCAGGAAATACAAAGGACAAAATAAAAGTGGTGTTCTAAAGCTATTAGTTGGGGGCAAACAGGAAGAAAACCAAACAAATATGAATAAGACCTTTAAAAGGCCTTGAAGAATATTGTCAGATTCCAGATAATTCGGATTTCTTTTTTAACCCTTTGGCCTAGTTCATTCAAGCCCAGGTGAAAATGTGGCCTCCTCATGACTACTGTTAGCAAGCCTCTGTAGATCAGGCCTGCACCTTTATTTTTAGCCTGATTAAAGATAAACTTTCTACTTCCAAAAGTGGAACTAAGCACAGACTTCTTTTTTACAATCATGAACAATGGGCCTTTACAATGAGAATGTTGACTCACAAGGCATGTGCAAAATCCAAGTGATGCCAAAGGCTACCTTCCATCCTCCATAGGCCTGGGTGGGTGGGATGGGGAGCAGAGGCTTCATTTCTCACCACACAGGCCAGCAGGGCACACACTGACAGAGGTGACATAGGGGTCCTGCCAGGAGCCTATGGAATCCAAGAAGTTGAGTCTCTGTGAGTCTGGTCTAGGTCACATTCCTTCTATGGGCTCCCAGAAGAAGCCCCAATGTGGACCCGTGCTCATCCTGCTCCCTCAGGCTTCCCGAGGGAGGAAGAGAGGATAGCCATAGAGCCTTCCCTTTTATGAGACTTGCCAGGCATGTGTCTGTTCTCACTGAGAGCAAACCCACCAGGAACTGTGTTATGCGTAAGTAACTAGTAAACAAGACACCTTCTCCTTGACCAAACATGAGTCAGGTTCTCCTGAGCCTTCTCAACTAAGCCCTGACCTCAGGTTCTGTCCTTGGGTCTCTCAGTCCAGTCTTAGCAGGAACCCTGCTGGGCTGGTTTAGTGAAAATCCCCCAAGTTCCATGTCTTATCACCTTGGCCTTCCCAGAAGTATCCCCCTATCTGGGGCACCTGGGTGGTACAGGCAGTTAAGCATCTGACTCTTGGTTTTGGTTCAGGTCGTGATCTCAGCATCATGATCTCAGGGTCACAAGATCAATCCCTGCATTGAGCTCCACACTCAGCTCAGAGTCTGCTTTAGACTCTCTCTCCTTCTCCTTCTGCCCTCCTGCTCATATGCTCTCTCTCTAAAGCAATAAATAAGTCTTAGAGAGAAAGAAAGAAAGAAAAAAGGGAGTAAGAAAAACAGAATTCCCCTATCCTTGATGTTTTCTCTTAGTAATTTTCCATCCACTGACCACCCCCTCCCTGCCCCTTGGCTGATCCCCACTTGTCCCTGTTGTATTCAGAGTTGAGCCCTACCTTGTCCAGTCTCTCCCTTGTGCAAAACTCCATTGCAGTAGCCTTTTCTTGAAGAAAGTCTTTCTTTCTGAACTTAACAAGTGTCATGAAATTCTGAACAACCACCAATCCTTTAAAAAAGTTCTGCTAAAAGTCAACCTGCACTTGTATTTCAAATATAATGGGAATGAGGTGGTCTTGTCTAGAGGGGAATCTTTCACAACATCTCATGCACCTTTTTTTGGTTCTGCTGTCTTAATGGTGAATGTTTTCAACATTCAGTGGTGAACGTTTTCGGCATTATGGGAAAGAATTTATTTTTAAAATGTAGTTGTGATTTTTTTTTAAAGATTTTATTTATTTATTTGACAGAGATCACAAGTAGGTAGAGAGGCAAGCAGAGAGAGAGAGGGGGGAAGCAGGCTCCCCAATGAGCAGAGAGCCTGATGCGGGGCTCTATCCCAGGACCCTGGGATCATGACCTGAGCCGAAGGCAGAGGTTTTAACCCACTGAGCCACCCAGGTGCCCCCTGTAGTTGTGATTTTTAAGACTTTATGGAAGGAAGTCTCAATGGATAGAGTCATTTCTGGACCTAAGAAGTTAAATTTGCTTCTGGCAGATGTGTCATTGGGGCATATTGTCACGAGCTCCACAAACAGGGTAATGCTACGATGGATCTAGCAACTGAAGAGTGCTCAGGTTTACAGTGTGGAACTTCTGAATGTTGATTTGGGGATGGAAGCCAGGATGCCCTTGCCATGTTTCTCTGCTTGACTCAACTGACAACAGTGGGGGGTTGTATTGATGTAAAATACTTTCATTGAGTTCATTATTCCTGAATGAGAAGACTTAATGTAAAAAAACAAAATTCAACTGGGTAGATTTTAAAGATATTCTTGCCTCCATTCAACTATTAATGCATTGGGCAGCATTCAGTCTAGCAGACAGAAAGGAGCTCTGAGCAACTGTACAAAGTGAAAGACTTTATAGGTAGAAGAGAAAGGAATAAGGAAGTTGAACTAGGCAAAAAAGTGGGCTGGTTATTGCAAGGTTACTTTCCTTTAGGGGATGGCAGGAATCTGTCTAGAGGATTACCTAGCTAATACTGATTAGGTGATTCCTGAGTGACTGGTATAAGATTCCATTTTGGGGAGACCTGAATCTGTAATAAAGTCTTGTTTTGGTGACATGGGGCTGAACATCAGTGAGTCCATTTTGAGTCTGTGGTCTGGATTTTAATAGTCAGGTGGCTTGCAGCCATTAGGATCACAGCACATATTTACTTAGGGTTCTGTGTTCTGTGCTTTTGGCTTCAATTTACAAGTATAGGCTCTCAGTTTGTAGACGCAAAGAATAGGGATGATTGACATCAACTTTCAAGATGATAGCTTGATATCTAAGATAGCTCATAGTTTGAGGCTAATATTTGGATTCAATTACTCTTGCCTGCTGCCATCCTGTATCCATTCTTTTCAAGGGATTCTGTCCTTTCTCAATGTAGTGCCCATGTGAGCTGGAAAAAAGAGGCCATGATGACCCTAGCATAGTCCTGTGTTTTCCTTCCAACACAGAAGGAGCCGGGTCTGTCTGCCTGTACTGTTTAAATGCAGAAGCCAAACAGCAACACCACATATGAAGCCCAAAGGAACAAGGAGTGCACACTTTCCAAATTAAAACCACCTCTCCCTTGAGAATATCTACTCAACTCCATAACCTCTGTTCCTTAGAGCAATAGGTGGTAACTTTTTTTAAAATATTTTATTTTTAAGTAATTTCTACAACCAGTATGGGGCTTGAATTTACAACCCTGAGATCAAGAGTCGCAGGCTCTACCGACTGAGCCTGCCAGGCATCCCTGCTTGTTGGTAACTTTAATCTATTTAAAGCAGCTCAAGGATATTGCTTGATATGATCTCTTATGTGTACACTTATATATAAGCTATTTTATTTTATGTGTAAACTATTTTATCTTCTTTATCCTTTTGCTATATATATTTTTTTACTTTATTTAAGCTTTATTTAAACATATGATGTAACCCCACCACCCTCACCCAACCCCTCTTCCCCCCACCCCCCTCAGTTTGTTTTATGACATTAAGAGTCTCTTTTGGTTTTTCTCCCTCCCGATCCCATCTTCTTTCATTTTTACTTTTCCTACCACCTTAACTCCCACCCCCGTTGCATCTCCACTTCCTCATATCCTTTTGCTATATTTTTCTTTCATTTTTCATTTTAGTATTTTATCTTATTTTTAAATCTTTTATTTTAATGGCAAGTTGGTATAAAAAGCACAATTTCCAAATAAAACCTATATGTTCTTCTTTCCCTGGCAGCCCTCAATTAGCTCACCGACACCCTAGCCAGATCCCAAAATAAATCTTCCAACTCCATCTGTTGACCTTAAAGAAGTCTCTATAGGAAAGATTCTAACTGCAAACCCGAGTCGCTATTCCTGCAAAGCCCCATTTAGTGGCAAGCCACCACCTCCCTTCCCACACCGTCCCTAGAGCCTGAAATCTGTCCAAACCCAGTGACTAAGTAAATCCCACAGAGGACTGGACAGGAGGGCTGTGACAACAAGCACCTGTCTGGGACAGTAGGCAGATTGTACCTTATGCCATTGACCACAGAGCCCCATAGGCTGTTCCATAGAACAGAATGTCCTTCAAGAACTGTAGCACAGAGGTGTGGAAGGACCTGCATTTTGCCAGGGAAGTCCCTGTAAAGACTGAATGTGTATGTATTGGGGGTGGGGCTACAGGGAAGAACAGAAGATAATGAGTCCTAGATGGAATAACTAGGGTCCTGCTGCAAATTCTTGAGATGAGATGTAGCTCTTCAAACCCTACTTGCTCTGTCTTCGAAAGGTGGGCACACCGTTCTGATACTTGTTGCTGAAAATGTGCCCCCCCCTTATTAGCGAGGGCACATGCATTCCCTTAGGTGTTTTGGGACATTATTTAAGATGATTTTAAGGAGGGACTAGCCTGGCTCCATTTGCATAGACAATGGTAGAACACTTAAGCTGTTACAATCAGAATGGTCTAGAGATAACGGAGATAATAGAGGCAGTTGCAATAAGCGGGGAGGTGGGGGGTAGTTCTGAAGCAAAGAAGATCCCTTGGGAAAAGAGATGAAGGGGTTTGGGAAGGGACCCATAAAACAGAACCCAAAGAAATACTGCAATTAGGATTCGTAGGACTCGAAGAAACTGTTCCGCCCATGGGCCAAGAGATATATTGAAGTCAGAGTTTTCACCAATACAGAGAGAAAAGAAACACAGTTCCTGCTAGATAAGTCCTCGATTTGGAATTGGGGAAAGCCACTAACTCACAGTATTATTTTGAAGTGGCAGAGAAAAGAATATACACAGAAGGGCAGGACTGAGGAGGATGGCACACTTTCCAGACTAAAAAATTCACACATCTTTTGAGGGAAAATTTTTGTTTTGGGGGTGATTTTTTTTCCTGGAACAAAGTTATCCAAGAAGTGGCAAATTTGCTGAGGAGCCTCATTATATCCTAATACTCAAAGGGATTAGGTTCTTCTGAGATTCTTCTTTAAAGACTCTCCTTTTGGGTAATCATTTGCTAAATTCACTTCATGCAAAGTTTTTGAGGCCTTGACATTTACAAGAGAAGTTTACGCAATAGGAAATACTGACTCCATCCTCCTCTTTCCATTTATTTATTGTTTTATTTTGAATAAAGACTAGTCATTAATTGCTTTAAGTACAGTCCTGTGTCTGGTTCCACGAGAATGTGCGTGAACATCCTGACAGCCTAGGTCTTGCTGTGAACAGCATAGGTTCCAAATTTGGTATGTCTGCCACTGTTCAGACATGGTCATCTTTCATTAGTTACTGAGAAATTAGGCAGAATGACAAAGTTCTGAACTAATTTCTCCAAAAGATGGATGGCGAAGGTCCACCGCACAAGCATTCAGAAGTCTGGCCTGCAATTCTAGAGTTCTTCCAGTCTGCTTCTTCACTAAGAAATTACCTAAAAATCTGATGCAGCAGAATTGGATGGACCTCAGATACCTGTGTATTTTTTTAAAAGTCAGAAAGGCACTTCTGTACATCTTTAGGGTTTGGAAACTACTGCTGTAATAAATGGATTTGCTAATTATTGTATCTGGCTAAAGAGATGAGCCCATGTTTTGTTTTCAGCATAGATCATAGTCACAGAGGACATTTATCATAAATCCTACATGATTTGACAAGTGTGTCGTGGACCAGAGAAAAAGCTTAAATAATTTCCTTGGGGTTATAAATATGTGAACGGCAAAACCGTAGCCAGAATTCAGTTTCTGGATTTCTAGCCCGTTTTATGAGGGAGACCTGTTGTCATTCTTCCTCCCATCTCTGATACAGTCCCATAAAATGAAGGTAAACAAAACAAAACAAAACAAAGAAACTCTTGAATGTCTTTTTAGTCTTTTTTGGTAAGTTTTAGGGTACAGGAGTCCTGAACATTATAAATGAAAATAATAAAACTGAATTAAAGATAATTACAGAATGAGGCCTAAAGTCTGAAGAGACACCAAAGCCTGATAATCAACCAGAAAAATAGAAAATTTAAGTCTGATGACTGGATACAAATACTAGCCCAGGAACAAAATGATAATAGCTGTGTCCAGAAGGATAATATAAAGGATGTTCACAAGTTAAGCAAATCCAATTCTATTTGAAAAAAAGAATGGCCATATTCTGTCTACTGCTAATATGAATAACCAATGCACTAAACTCTTGGCCATTGGATATACATACACATTTACACCTATGTATATGTCCTATGTATCCACACAGAGAATCTGGTAAGATTAGGGCAAAAATATTTTAAAAAATTTTTTATTATGAAGCAAAGTTAAAGTTATACAAGTGCTTTTGGAGTCTGGGGTGAGGAGCACAGAGCTGGTAGAGCCGACTCTTGGTTTGAGGGTTTGGGGTTCCCAATGGAAGAGAAATTAAAGTTCCAATATTTATGAGACCAAAGAAGGGTCTCATAAATATTGCCATCCATCCACGGCAATGGATGGATGGATGGGTGGATGGATGGATGGATGGATGGCAAAACATCTATCTGACCCAGAGTGAAAGCTCTGCTTCTGGGGGTTGCCAACGTGTCAGGGTAGCCAGAGAGATTGTCTGAAGTAATTAATGGCAGAATGAGAGAATAGAGTCTTCCGGGACTTGCAACCTCCACCCGTGCTCTGGAGTCTCTGGGGATCTTGGATCCCCAGAGTCCGGAGAGCTGGAGAGGAGGGGCAGAGCTGTCCCTGAACTGACCAGTCTTGAGCTGGCTCCCTGGGGATCCTAGGGTAGAGGAATAGGGAAGCAACTGTGCGGGGTTGGCCTGCTCCCAGCTGGAGGCTCAGAGGGTGAGAGTGGGGAGTGGGGGGATGAGGGATTGGAGTGGATGGGCTCCGGGTGCTAGAAGAGGCCCCCAAACTCCTCTCTGGCAATTCCAAATGTAAAGAAAGAGAGAAAAAGAAACTTCTCCCATTCCAAAGGTTGCCTTTTAGAATGGCTAAAATCAACAACACAGGAAATAGCAGATGTTGGCGAGGATGCAGAGAAAGGGGAACCTCTTACACTGCTGGTGGGAATGCAAACTGGTGCAGCTGCTCTGAAGAATAGTATGGAGGTTCCTCAAAAAGTTAAAAATAGAGCTACCCTACGACCCAGCAATTGCACTGTGAGATATTTACCTAAAGGATACAAGAATACTGTTTCAAAGGGGTACATATACCCTAAAGTTTAAAGCCACATTATCAACACTAGCCAGCTTATGGAAAGCAAGTGTCCATTTATTTTTTTTTTTAAGATTTTATTTATTTATTAGAGAGAGAGAGCATGCGAGCACAGGCAGAGAGAGGCAGGCAGAGGCAGAGGGAGAAGCAGGCTCCCTGCTGAGCAAGGAGCCCGATGTGGGACTCGATCCCAGGACACTGGGATCATGACCTGAGCCGAAGGCAGCCGCTTAACCAACTGAGCCACCCAGGCGTCCCGCAAGTGTCCATTTATTAATAGTGGATAAAGAGGAAGTGGTACACACACACACACACACATACACCAGAATATTTCTCAGCCATCAAAAAGAGTGAAGTCTTGCCATTTACAATGGAGTGAATGAAACTAGAGTGTACTATGTTAAGTGAAATAAGTCGGTCAGAGAAAGACAAATACCATATGATCTCACTCGTATGTGGAATTTACGAAACAAAACAGATGTATATAAGGGGGAAATAGACAGGCAAACCATAAAACACCCTTAATTATAGAGAACAAACAGAGTTGCTGGAGAGAGGTGGGTGGGGGATGGACCCAACTGTGAATGGGCATTAAGGAGGCATGTGATGTGATGAGCACTGGGTGTTGAATGTAAGTGATGAATCACTAAATTCTACTCCTG
This sequence comes from Taxidea taxus jeffersonii, assembly GCA_003697995.1. Taxonomy (NCBI): domain Eukaryota; kingdom Metazoa; phylum Chordata; class Mammalia; order Carnivora; family Mustelidae; genus Taxidea; species Taxidea taxus. Next base: position 57,225 of record RCUC01165744.1, on the reverse strand, counting down.
AAATTAATATTACACTGTATGTTAACTGACTACATTTTTTTAAAGATTTTATTTATTTATTAGTTAGAGAGTGAGCACAGGCAAAGAGGCAGAGGGAGAAGCAGGCTCCCTGCCGAGCAAGGAGCCCGATGTGGGACTCAATCCCAGGACGCTGGGATCATGACCTGAGTCGAAGGCAGCCGCTCAACCAACTGAGCCACCCAGGCGTCCCAACTGACTACATTTTAAATAAAAACTCGAAAGAGGAAAAAAGGGAAAAAGAAGAAAGAGAAACCTAATACCGAGGAGCAAAGAAATCTGTAGAGGGTGGGGGGCAGAGGAGAACAGGTTCATAAAAGAAAAACATTTGAGCGGGTCCGGGAAGAGAAGGGGAGGAAAAGTGCAGTGTTGTGGGAAGGGGGGAGGCACGGGCATGGCAAGTGTTGGGAGACACTGCTGGGGATACGTTGGTTTGGGGTTGTGTTAAGAGGAGACTGCATGTATTTTAATACTGTTCTAGGTATTGCAGGTCACCTATAAGGAGCAACAAGTTTATACTTTAAAGAATAACACGTGACTTCAAGGACTTTTTCTTTCTTATAAAATACTCACTACTAAGTACTACAAGTGTGGTTGGAATCCCACGGTGAACTCAGTCCTGCTTTGGACATGCTGTTTAAATAGGTGTGTCTGGGGGGTGCCTGGGTGGCTCAGTGGGTTAAGCCTCTGCCTTCAGCTCAGGTCATGATCTCAGGGTCCTGGGATGGAGCCCCACATTAGGCTCTCTGCTCAGCAGGGAGCCTGCTTCCCTTCCTCTCTCTCTGCCTACTTGTGATCTCTGTCTGTCAAGTAAATAAATAAGATCTTTAAAACAAACAAACAAACAAACAAACAGGCTCCTCTGGGAGGCAAGAGAGGCCTCTGCCAGGGATTCAGTTAGCAAGAGGGATGGAGGTGCCTCCTAAGAGTGAACTCATCCTGACTGAAGCATCCTTCACGGCCTATAGACTCGGGGCCAGGAGTCAGAGTACACTACTTTCTGTCCTACAAGTGACTGTGATTGTGATTCACAGCTGGGACCTGGGGCGAGGGCCCTGGCTCGAGCGAGGGGATGAGCCTACAGGATGACAGCTGAGGGCAGTCTTACGGAAACTTCTGAGAAGTGCTGAGTGCAAGGTGTGGCCCTTCTATGGGGCAGGCCTGGCAAGGGCAGCTGTCAGAACGGACAGTCTCTGGGCTGCTGGTAGCCACAGAAGCTCCCAGAGCCTTCCATGGGCAGCCTCTCCGTGAAGTCTCCTCAGTAACCAGTCAAAGGGAACTGGGGCAAATGAATGGGGAGAGAGGTCTGGGGTGGGGGGTGGCCAGTGGCTCAGAGCATGTGCACGCCGTTGGGGGGATCCCAGGCAACCCTGAAACACATCTGTTGGGCTTTTTAAAAAAGGAGTTGGAACCCTACAATTGAAGGAAAGAACAGAAACAAAGAATGTTTTTTTCTTATCCCAGAGTTCCCCGAAGCTGCTGGTACCTGCTAAACCCAGCTGACCCAGAAAGCAGAAGAAGGAAGGTTCAGAGCACACAGGTGTTGTGAAGAAGGTGGCTTTGAAGAATAGACAGACATTTGGATTAGAGGAAGAGGCAAAGGAAGATATTCAAAGCAAGAGTAGCCGAACCCGGTAGTTCTCAAAGTGTGGTCCCTGGGCAACCGGCAAAAGCGTTCCCTGGGAACTTGTTAAAAATGCAGAGGATTGGCCCCTACCCCAAATCTACTAAACTGAAAACCCTGGAGATGGGGCCTAGCAGTCTGTATTTTAATAGGCCTTCCCAGTGATTCATACTGAGAGCCACTGGCTTACCTTAAGGCCCTTATTCCCAAATATTGGCCTGTGGTTTGACCTCCTAGACTCACCTAGAATCCTCAAAAGGCAGATTCCTGAACCACCCCACAGAGAATCCGTAGCTCTGAAGGTTAGCACTGAATGATTCAGACTTTTAAAAAATTTCCCAATGATTCTGTTATTCATCAAAGTTTAGAAAGGATTATCTTCCTAAGACACCGAGGTCAAAATGAACTGAAAGATTTGACCTCATTACAGAAGGGCTCATTTAGCAAGTTGTGGAGGTAGCATAGAGACAGTCTAAGAATAGGGGTTTAGGAGTCAGAGAGACATGGGCTTCCATCCCGAGAGGAGGGGCACTGGGCTGCTTCATTATGTGGAGCGTGTGACTCTTGATCTTGGGGTCATGAGTTCGAGCCCCACATTGGAAGTGTTTATTTAATAAAAAAATAAATAAAAGATCCCCAGGATTACTCTAAATCTAAGCATCCTCATCTACAACATGGAAATAAAAATAAGCCTACCTCAAGGCATTGTTATAGATTAATTGAGGTAATGCATATAAAGTTCTTAGCAAGTGCTTGCCATGCAGTGGTGTAAAATGTTTTTATAGTCATCTAATGCTATACTTATAGAATGAGACTGGATATGAGGGTGAGGTCAAATTAAGGAAGACTTTGAAGGCTAAATGGAGGTTGTGAAGGCTTAGTGAGGGCTCTCTAGAGAAACAGAACCAATGGGATATATTTTTGTATAAATATATATAAACATATATAAAGAGACTCATTATAAGGAATTGGTTCACGTGATTCTAGAGGCTGAGAAGTCCTAAGACCTGATGTTGGCAAGCTGGGGAGCCAGGAGAGCTGGGGAGATGGTTCCAGTCCACAGTCCACATTGGAAGACCTGCAACCCAGGAGAATCAATGGTGTAAATTCTAGTCCAAGTCCAAAAGCATGAGAGCCATGAGAGCTGATGTTCTAAATTCCAGTCTGAGGACAGGAGAAGACTGTCATTTCAGCTCACAGAGGCAGGCAAGATCCCCTCTTCCTCAGTCTTCATTCAGCTCAGGTTTTAATTAATTAATTAGTTAATTAATTTTAAAGATTTTACTTATTTGACAGAGAGAGAGAGATTGCAAGTAGGCAGAGAGGCAGGCACAGAGAGGCAGGCTCCCCGCTGAGAAGAGAGCCTGATGATCAGGGCCTGAATGGAAGGCAGAGGCTTAACCCACTGAGCCACCCAGGTGCCCCCAGCTCAGGTTTTTAATTAATCTGTGGCCCACCCACCCTGAGGAGGGCGACCAGCTTGACTCTGTCTACCCATTCAAATGTTAATCTCATCCAGAAAAACCCAGAATAATACTGGACCAAATATCTGGGCACCCCAGGGCCCAGGGAAGCTGACACAGAAAATGAACCACGGAAGAGGCATCTGATCTGAGCCATTGGCTATTTGGGGACAGCTGAGTGATAGGTAGCATCCCGTGACAAGAAAGATGGTGAATTCGTTAAAAACAAAAACCTCAAACGTTCACTTGAATGCAATTATGCTTTATATTCATTAAAAACAAACTATTAATAACACAATTAATCATGCATTATAATGAGAGGAAGTGAAATACAGTATTTGACAAGAATTATGTGGGACTATCGTCATAACAGGGGCAAAGTACAATTTGTGCATTTTGCTCTCCGGCAGTTCCCTTAAGAAGAAGCCTATCAGTCAGCAGGCGGAATGTAGGAAGTCAGCAGAAGCCAGTCTCCTCGGCCCTCCAAAGAGGATGTAAGAATCCTGGAGAGGCTCACTCAGATGTGAAAATGCATCTACTATAGGCAATATTTTTAAAGGAACAGATGTCATCCCTGAAGATAAATGAAGATTGTGTACTTTTATGGAAAGAGGATTATAGAAAATATTTGTCTTCATTTTTTTTCTGGACTTAGTGAAATACTTTTCATTATCATTCATGAAGAAATAGTTTTCGTGCCTTATGTGCATGAAGTATGTACGTAGCTTTATGGGGATAGTTAAATAATTTGGGAATTTCTCTTATGACAGGAAAAACCCTTGGTCTCTGATTCTGAAACTCCTTTTCTCTTTCTACTATATCTTTAAGAAGACCTTTGGAATCTAGCAAGTACTCTCACAGGTCAGACACAAACTGGATGTTTTCTCACATGTTTTCTAAGTCTTCATAACAATCCTTGAAGTTGGTGTGGTAAGGATTTCCCTCTTCCCTTTACAAAAAAGCAAACTAACATCCAAGAGAGGAATGATTTGTTTCTGGGCACACATAGCTAGAAAGACAGATAACTAGGGTCCAGACCTTCCTCTTGACTCTAGTTCTAGTGGTCTTTTAGTTACCTTTCAAGATTGGAAAAAAAAAAGAATTAAGTTGTACTCAGGGGCAGATTTAGTTTTACTTTTCTCTCTTCTTAATGGTAACATGACATTAATTTTTTCCAGTGTTAGGACAGGAATAAAACCTTCAATTTCTGCATGATCAGTGGTAGTTTTTTAAATATTTGAACCAAGTAATTATAGTGACAAGAGTGTTGACAATAGACTAAGATGCTCAAACCTTGTGACAGTTTGGCTGAATTTTATAATTGATCATGGAGTAATCAGCACATGATCTGCTTCTTTCTGATGAACCAGAGATGATGATGATGGTTGTTGAGGATGCTTGAAATGTGAATGAAACCTGGTGATTTATTTTTAGCTATATGGCAACACAATGTACTTCCCCCCTCGCTTTGTGTACCTTTTAATTTTGTTTAGTTTTTTAAAATCATAAAGTATGGGGCACCTGGGTGGCTCAGTTGGTTAAGCCTCTGCCTTCGGCTCAGGTCATGGTCTCAGGGTCCTGGGATTGAGCCCTGCATCGGGCTCTCTGCTCAGCGGGAAGCCTGCTTCTCTCTCTCTCTGCCTGCCTCTCTGCCTACCTGTGATCTCTCTCTATGTTAAATAAATAAATAAAATTAAAAAAAATCACAAAGTAATAATGCTTGTTCTAAATGGAACAATCCTATCAAGAATAATCCTGGGGATGCCTGGGTGGCTCAGTGGGCTAAGGTATCTGCCTTCGGCTCAGGTCATGATCCCAGGGTCCTGGGATTGAGCCCCGAATCAGGCTCTCTGCTAGGTAGGGAGCCTGCTTCCCCATCTCTCTCTCTCTCTCTCTGCCTGCCTGCCTGTGATCTCTCTGTCAAATAAATTAATTAAATCTTAAAAAAAAAAAAAGAATAATCCTGTCCAACCTGAAGTGTCCATAAGCTTCTCCAGGCCGGTAGAGATGTGAGCACATGTAGGTGTTTTGTTTTTGCCAAAATAGAAACAAAGTATGTTCATTACTCTATAGTTTGGTTTTTTAACTTGACGATTTTGCATGGGCATTCCCCATGAGTTAGTTGCTTTGCAAATGCAGCACATAGTTTATCTAAACGGTGTATTATGTGCACTGTCTTCTTTTAAGCCTTTTTCTTTTTTGCCTATCTCCCTACCCCTTTCCTCATCCTTTAATCCAAACACAAGGCCTCTGAGCTCCATCAACAAATGGGCATGTCTCTTTCCACTTTCACTCAGTTCCTGTACCACGTGCACATCCCTCAAAGGAAAATGGTAAAACTCTCATCCTTTTAAATATATTATAATATATTTGATAGTTTTCTAGTGACAGGATTCTGTTTCCTAATTTTTTGTTTTGTTTTGTTTAATCCTGCAACAAAAGTGCTGCAATAAATATTCCTATTCATATATCCTAGGTACTGGTGCTTTGATTTTCCTGGGATAGATTTTGAGGAGTGGTATTTCTGGTTTGAAGGGTGTTATATTTTTTATTTATTTTAGTAGCGTTACCTGATTACTTCACATAATGGTCGTGGCAATTCGCTCCTGTTCTGGTTATCTGTTGCTGCACAACAAACCACCTGCAATCTTAGTGGCTAAAAACACCACCAGTTACTACATCATGAAGCTGCAGCTTGAGCAGAATCTGGTGGGGGATGATTTGGTTTTTGACTCCACAGGTGTCAAGGCCCACAGCTGCGACGGCTTGCATAGCTGGGTGAACCTGCTGGGGCCACCGGCATCTCTCTCTCTTTCTCTCTCTCTCCAGATATTCTCAAGGCCTCTCCATGTCATCTCCAAGTTGGAGATCTCTCCAATGGGGCAGTCTCAGAGCTCAGGTGAAGCTGCGGGCTTTTTCTGAGCCAGCAGTGGCTCTAAGGGAATTTCAGTCCGTCACTCTCTCATCTTCTGTCAAGAGAGTCAGGGAAGGCCAGCCCAGATTCGGCGGGGAGAAGCCAGTGAGCCACACATCTTATAGGCAGTAGGCAGAGTACTTGTTCTCCAATCATTCCCAGCCTGGATCTTGTTGTTCTTTAAAAGTTTTGTCAATTCATAGTTCCACGAATCTAGGTGAAGATGACCATCTTGTATGGTTGTTGGCTACTTAAATCACCACCTCCTCCATGAAATGCCAATCCCAATATTAGCTTGTTTTGAGTTGTTTACCATTTCCTTAATAATTAGTAGAAGGTTCTTATATATTATGAATATCTCTTTGGGGGTACTAGTTCAGTCGGTTAAGCTTCTGCCTTTGGCTCAGGTCATGATCTCAGGGTCCTGGGATCGAGTCCCACATCAGGTTCCTGGCTCAGCGGGGAATCTGCTTCTCCCTTTATATATATTTATATATTTGAGAGCCCTTCCCTTCATTGTTTGCTTTATAAAAAACACGATCATGTTCTACATACTCCTCCATCTTTTACTTAAGCAAAAAAGAAAGAAAAAAGCTACTATAAAGAAATAAAGCCAGAAAAATCTGGGGCTTTATTCATTTAACAATTTATTTAGCACCTACTATGTGGCTGGGGAAATGGGGCTAAACAAGATGGATCAGGCCCCTGCTTCAATAATTTATTGCTATGGTTTGAATGTTGGTGTTCCCCAAAATTCATGTTAAAATCCTAATGCCCAATGCAATGCTGCAGTCATAAGGGCGGAGTCTCATGAACAGGATTAGTATCCGATACAAGAGACTCCACATTGCTCCCAAGCTCCTCCCACCATGTGAGGACATAGTGAGAAATAGGCAGTCTACAGTCCAGAAGAGGGTCTTTATTAGGACCTCGTAGCGCAACGGTAGCACGTCTGACTCCAGAAGAGGGTATTTATTTATTTATTTATTTATTTGACAGAGAGAGAGAGATCACAAGTAGGCAGAAAGGCAGGCAGAGAGAGAGGGGGAAGCAGGCTCCCCGCTGAGCAGAGAGCCCGATGCGGGGCTCGATCCCAGGGCCCTGAGGTCATGACCTCAGCCAAAGGCAGAGGCTTAACCCACTGAGCCACCCAGGCACCCCCAGAAGAGAGTCTTTACCAGAACATAACCATGCCACCACCTTGATCTTAGACTTCTCAAGAACAGTGTGAAAAAAAATTTCGGTTGTATATAAGCCACCCATCTGTGATATTTTGTGATAGCAGCCCAAACAGATTAGACACTTACCTATATTCTAGTAGGAAAAAGACAAATAAACAAATGAACAAATGAAGTGAAAATGAACTTGGCATTTTCAAGGAAAACAAAGATCAGTATGATCACATACGGACAGTGAAGAACAAAGTAGAAAGAGTTCAGATCAGAGAAGTAATAGGCAGGGGTCAGACCAGGGAGAGCCTGGCAGATTCTAGGAAGTAGTTTGGCTTTTTTGTTTTTTTTAATAAGTATTGTGGGAATCCATTAGATGCTTTAATCAGGGAGAATTATAATTTGATCTAAATGTTTAGAATATCAAGTTGATTGCTATATGGAGAATGCATTGTAGGCAGGTAAGAGTAGAGACAGGGTGACTGATCATAATTGTAGGGACGGGTGGTAGAGGCTTGGCTGAGGGTGGCCTCAGTGGAGATGGAAAGAAATAGACATATTGGAGAGAAACTTTGGAGATAGAAGTACAAGCTGGCCGATGATTTGGATATAAGGGGAAGTGGGGAATTGAAGAAGGTAGGTGTACATTTCTTAAAATGGGGAATTCAGGGGAGGACTAAGTTATGGTGGAGAAAGAAATCAAGAGTTCTAGGCTTCCTGGTTTTTTAAAATTGAGGTCACATTCCCCCAACATAAAAATAATCCCTTTAAAGTCAACAATTTAGTGACTTATTATACCTCCACAATATTGTATGACCACTACTGGTATCTAATTCCAAAACATAGAAGTTCGGTTCTGAACATGTGAACTTTGTGATGTCAAGACAGATGACTCCATACATGACCCTGTTGTTCATGGAGATATCTTGGGTGAAGATATACATTTTGGAGTCATAGTATTCAAGCCATGGGACCAAATAGGATTACTGAGGGAAGGAGTGTGAATATAGAATGTGTCCTCTATCCCATAGAGGAGAAGGAACTAACAAAGAATGCTAATGAAAATCATACTCTGTAGAAGGAAAGAAGTCTGGAGAGGGCAGTGTTCCAGAAGCCAAGAGAAGAAAGTACATTTAGTGTTGCTGAGAGCAGAGAAGACCCCATGGATTTGACAACATGGAAGTCACCATGACTTTGGCAAGTTTAGGAGATTGGAAGTGAGAGGAGCTTGACCAGAGAGAGTTGAAGACAAATGAGGTCAGGAGGGTGAATACAGATAATGGATCACTTTGCTGTGAATTGTGATGGAACTGGAAAGGTGTGACATGGGAGTCAAGGAGTATCTGTTTCAAATATGAAAGATACTAGAGTATGTTTTTGTGTTGATGATAATGATCCGGAAGAAAGAGATAAATTGATACAGGAGATATAGGGGGGAATTGGAAGCAAATCCTTGAGGATGTGGAAGTGATGAAACATGGTGCATAAGATGGAAGGGTGGCCTCAGTGGGCCTGAATACTCCTATTGAGACAGAGGGGATGGCAGGGAATCAGAGTGGGATGCCTGTAGGCTGGGAAATTTTGTAGTGGGATAATAAGGGAGTTCTTATCTAATTGTTTCTTACCAAGGAAGGAGAGCAAGCAGGCCAGCTGCTCCATTTCTAGAACTTCAGGGACTTGGAATAGGAGGGGAAAATGTAGCTTCTCCTTAGAGGTCTGCAGTGAGAAGTGTCATCAGGACGGAGTTAAGTCAACAAAGTGAATGGTATGAACTCTGAAGAGCAGGGAGATCTGCTAATGATTGTGGCTTATAGGGGGCATGAAAGAAAGGATCAGGAAGGTGTGTGCCTGAGGAGGTGGCGTATATGGCAGGAATGGGAAAGAAATATGGGCAGAGAATCCTGGTGATGGGGGTGTCTGGGTGGCTCTGTCAAAACCAAGTGTCCCACTCTTGGTTTCAGCTCAGATCATAATCTCATGGGTCCTGGGATTGAGCCCCAAGTTGGACTCTGTGCTCAGTGCAGAGTCTGCTTGAAATTCTCTCCCTCTGCCTGTTTCCCCCCCACCCTTGCACATATAGGCTCTCTCTTTCAGGTACATAAATAAGTCTTTAAAAAAAAAAAAAGAATTTTGGTGATGATGGAGGTCTGACTCTGCTATCATGTGGTGGCAGAAGATTATCATGAAGGCTGGAGTGCTGAATTTGCACTGAGAGCAGACTGACCACTGGCTCAGCTCACTCCAGGTGTGGGGCCACTGAAGGAACTCACAGGGGCAGGACTCACTTCTCATCATGCCTGGCCTCCCCAGCTCACAGCACGGGTCATGCAAACTCCCAGGGGTACTGGGTTCCTCACACATAATAAGGTTGAATACTCTCTCAGGTCCTTTCCATTTCTAGAATTCTAGATTTTGAGAAATTGTTTGCCAAAAGATCACCTATCTGTAGTTTGAAATACTGAACTGAGTCTTCTAGAGGACCACCAAACACATCCATGTCTTTGGATCCTTGTACTTGAAATTCAATTTTGTTAATCTAATGAAATGTTATGGAGGCAGTGTCATATGAAGGAGAAGAAACAGGAGTTTTGGGGTGATACAGATTCTGTGTTTAAATCTAACTTCTGGGCCCAGCTACACAACCCTGGACAAGCTACCAAATCTCTAAAAACTTAAGCCTCTTCATCTGTTCAATAATTTCTTTCTGGTAGAACAGAGTATTAAATGAGGACCTTGGCAAACACCTGGCCCATAAGAAAGGTGAGTTGGCTTTTCTTTGTTCTGAATGTGGACGTTGGAAGAGAGATCCATAAAAATAGGAAAGAAATAAAGAACAAATCATACAGAAGGAGTAACTTTTCTCAAGTAAAGCTGTTGGAATATTCTGAAATGAGCTTAGAAGGAAGGAGGTGGAGCTCTCAGGGCTGCTGGCAGTACAGAGGTGGGAGGATGAGTAATAGGCCCAGGGAAGCATGAAGAAAGAGGCACTGAAGAGGTAATTGTGCAGAGGAAGCTAAACATACACATATATTTCAAACCATGGCAATGCATTTGGGAAAGTGAGATGGAAGCAGGACCCATACAAGGCATTAAGGCTGGAGTGACCCAAGTGAGAAAGGGAGGTCTGATCAGGATACATGCTTATGTTCAAAGTCAGAGTGACCCCTGCAAGGGGAGGAGAATTAGGAGATCAGGACTCCTGATGTCTTTGAAGGTGCATGGCTCCATGACCACATCAGGGAAAGGCAAGGGGGTTATAGGTAGTTCCAATGGAATTGTTATGGCACATTGAATTTATGATGTCTTAGCCTAGGTAAACATATTAGTAATTGATCTGAATAATAGGATTGGAACATTATTTCTTGCTCATCTTTAAATCTGACGGGTAAAGCTGATAACTATTTTTCTTGGATTTTTTCCCAGTCAAAACAGTAGGATAGTTCAGCTGTTGTCATAGCTGGGGAGTTGAAAAAAGAGTGCCAGCCTCCGGGGTGGGGTACTCCCAACTCACAGTACTGAAGCCTGAAGTTGAGCAGATCTGCACAGCATTGTGACCTGCACCCTCCACACCCCAGAGAAAGCACATGGATGAGTTTCCCCCCCAGCTGTCAGGGAATAACCACTAGAACTAGCAACATGACTGACTGAGGGACCAAGCTTCAGTGTCCTGCAGAGGCCCAGGGCCACCACTCCGCCGGGAGATTCTTGGTGGGAAGACGCACGCTGTACTCATGTACCTTTAAGAGAAAGACTGCTTTAAGGAAAAGATAATTAACCCATCTGAAAAACCTGTCACTTTGCTTCAGGTGCACATGGCAGGGGCAGCCAGGACACTCCCTTCTCCATTCTGGGTCTCAGATCCCAAGGAAAGCATCAGGACTTATGCACTGATGCACGGTAGCCTCAAAATGGAGCACAAGCCTCCTGTCAAATAGTTGATTATGAAATTCCAGAGCAGGTGGATAATAGGCAAGAAGAGTAATAAGATTTCCATGGAAGAAGGGCATGGGAAGGCCGATGAGACGTCAAATTCAAGGATGACCTTTGCTCAAGCCCGCAGGACTGGGTCCGAACCATTGCTCCAGGGCTGCAAAGAGAAAAGAAAGGAGTTCTTGCTACCACAAATTCTGTAAGACTTTGGGGAACCAGCAGCATGGGACCCCCATTTGGGCATCTAGTGCAGAAGAGGCAGGAAGAGAGGCAGATCTCTGCACAGACTCTAGTGGGCGCTAGCATTGGGGCCTGGAGTGCAGTTTTTTGGATGGTTCCACATTTTATCAAACTGGCCCAAGTTGGAAGGAAAGAAAATGATGGGTGCTTGAAGGAGGTCCCGTGACTTGCTTTTGAGACAACACTGGACAGTTCAAGAGAAAACTGGGGAAAGGAAGAGTATATTTTACTGGGGCCTGGGTGTCCCAAAACACTGGTCAGAGGCAAGTTTCAGTGAGAAGTTTATTTTTAAATTTATCCCATTTTGCTTTTAAGCTATATTTTCTTTTGGAACCCTGGGCTATTGGCTCCATGCCATAGACATCACAATGCAGGAGACATTTATTTATTGATCAAAATTCTTATTGAACACAACTTTAGTCCTTAAGCTAAGTCCATAGTCATTTGTTTGTTGACAATGAACAGCAATGTCCACACTTGTAAAAAGAGACATGAAAAGAAGCTCAATTTTATTCTTGATCCAGACAAAAGCTATAGACAGTCTTAGGATGAGAGAAGTATTGTGTTTTTATTAACTAAGATTTGTAAGGACCATCAGAATTTCATTTCATTAAAGCAAATTGTAAAGAGAACAATTCAGTTGTGGGGGATGGTACAAGTAAGGCAATAGTGGCTTTCAGAGTTAAGCTACTGGAGGATTGGGAGTCAACATCTTTCCTCCTTAAATATTTTGAGTCTCAGTTTCTTTGTCCCTGAAATGAGAATAGAAATATTACCTACCCTGTATGGTTATCATGAACCATTAAGTAAAATTGTGTATTTGAAGTGCTTAGCACAATGCTTGGCAGGTAACAAGTACTGGATAAATATTACAACTTATGGCATAATTCTTTTTTTTTTATTTTTTTATTTTTTTATTTACTTGATAGACAGAGATCACAAGTAGGCAGAGAAGCAGGCAGAGAGAGAGAAGGAAGCAGGCTCCCCGCTGAGCAGAGAGCCCGATGCGGGGCTCGATCCCAGGACCCTGAGATCATGACCTGAGCCGAAGGCAGAGGCTTAACCCACTGAGCCACCCAGGTGCCCTGGCATAATTCTTTTTTAAAAAAATATTTTATTTATTTATTTGACAGACAGAGATCACAAGTAGGCAGAGAGGCAGGCAGAGAGTGAGAGGGGGAAGCAGGCTTACCGCTGAGCAGGGAGCCCGGTGTAGGGCTCGATCCCAGGACCCTGGGACCACAACCCGAGCTGAAGGCAGAGGCTTTAAACCCACTGAGCCACCCAGGCGCCCCAACTTATGGCATAATTCTAAAGTCTTCACAACCGTCTTTGCTTAAAGCTATCCAGAGATGGAATGCACGACAGGGAAGATGATCAGGGATATGGGTGGGTTCATTCATTGCTTCCCAGATTGGTGATTTCCTCAAGTAAAAACATTCATATTGAACAAGACTGCAGTTCTCAGAATTAGTGTCTTCACTACCCATTTTTTCTGGTTTTTGGGTTAAGTAGCAATCTTCTATGGTCCTCTTGGACATTCCCCTGATTACATGAGATTAAGGGAGATAGTATGTATGGAAGTATGGGGATCTAGTTCAGTTTTCTCCCTTCTGTAAGTGGAAGCAGTGGATTGCCCACAAAAATGACCTCTCCTTTGATGAGCTTCTAGTCTTTCAAGGAACATTGGAAACTGATTGGATTGTTCTTTATTCCCTCCTATCTTTTTGTCTATGTTCATGAAAGATATTTGTCTATAGTTTTCATTTAATGTCTTTGTTTGGTTTGGGAATCAGTGTGTGGTTTAATTTCCAAAGGTTTGGAGATATTTCTTATATTTTGCCATTATTGATTTCTGGTCTAATTATATTTGGATCATGGAACACATTTTGAATAAGTTCAATTCTTTTAAATTTATTAGAATTTGTTTTAAAATCAAGGGCATAGTCTATCTTGATGAATGTTCCATGTACTCTCGAGGAGAGTATGTATTTTGCTGCTACTGGGTAGAGTTCTCTATAAACGTCAGTAATAGCCAGGTCACTAATGATGTTGTTTTGGTCTTCTATTTTGTTGCTGATTTTCTATTAGTTCTATTATGGTGATAAGGGTGTTAAAATGTCCAATGATAATTGTAGATTTATCTATCTCTCCTTTCAGTTTTGTCAGTTTTCTTTATATATTTTGAAGCTCTGGGGTTAGGTGCATAACCATTTGGGATTATAATGTCTTCTTGAAGAATCTGCCCTTATGAATATGGAATATTCCACTTGACCCTTGGTGATTTTTTTCTCTGAAGTCTATTTTGTCTGATATTATTGTAACCACTCTGGTTTTCTTTTTTGACTCATGTTTTACTTTTAAACCTATTCATGTCATTAATTTGAAGTGCCTTATGAACAACATACAGTTGAGTCATGTTTTTATTCTTTCTGACAATTTCTCTAAATTCTCTCTAAATGGTGGTTAGACCACTTACATTTATATTATTTTTTTAGACATTTACAGTTACTGTATTTATTAATATGTTTGGATTTAGGGCTATTGTTTTATTAATTGCTTTTATTTGTTTTCCAAGTTTTTCCTATTTTGGGGGTATTTTAATTTATTATTATTATTATTATTATTAATATTTTGTTTTTTAGAGAGAGAGCACGTAGGAGAGAGGGCAGGAAAGAGAGACTTTTAAGCAGGCTCCACACCCAGTACAGAGCCAGATCTCATGACCATGAGATCATGACCTGAGCTGAAATCAAGAGTTGGATGCTTAACCGTCTGAGCCACCCGAGTGCTCCTTTGTAGAAGCATTTTAAACAAACTTTAGTATTCTGTTTTATCTACTGGGATTTTGCTTATGTTTCTTTGTATAGTTCTTTTAATCATAGCTCTAGGAATTACAATGTACATACTTTACTTTTATCATTTTGCTATTATCAGTATTTTATCATTTCAAGTGTAATGTAGAAATATTATTGCCTATAGAACTTCTTTCCATTTCTGTTATCATCATCTTATATATTTTATCTATATCCATTGACACAATTCTTAGAAAATGATGTAATTTCTGTTTTCAATCATCAACCATATTTTAAAGAACATAATAGGAGAATAGCCTATTGTATATGCCCAAATGTTTACGTTTTTTTTAAGTTTTTTTTAAAGATTTTATTTATTTATTTATTAGAGAGAGAGAGAGAGAGAGAGAGAACACACAAGCTCAGGCAGACAGAGTGGCAGGCAGAGGCAGAGGGAGAAGTAGGCTCCCTGCTGAGCAAGGAGCCCGATGTGGGACTTGATCCCAGGATGCTGGGATCATGACCTGAGCCGAAGGCAGCTGCTTAACCAACTGAGCCACCCAGGCGTCCCAAATGTTTACATTTCTGTTGCTCTTCCTTTATTCCTGATGTTCTAGGTTTTCTTCTGTTATCATTTCCCTTCTATCTTCAACAATTCTGTTGACAAATTCTATACTTCATTGAAAAGTATACTTCATTTGGAAATGTTTTTTATTTCACTTTCAGTCCTGAAAGATATTTTTCCTAGATATTGAAATCTAGACTGAGTTCTTTATTGTGCAGATCAGATTATTTCTTTTTTTTATTCTTCATATTTATTATTTTCTGATATAAATTTATAAGACCAAAGAGGTTTGTGAAACTGCCACTTTATCCACACTTAACAGGTCTGGACACATTGTGTTTTCATTGTTAATTTAGTTCTAAATATGTTTCAGTCTCTATTATTACTTCTTTTTTGGTCTGTTACTTATTTGGAAGATTATGCATGATTATCTTTATTCCAAATTTCTTGGGTGAGTGGAAGTTAGCTTTCTGTTGTTGACTTCTTTTTTTTTTCAGTGTTCCAAAATTCATTGTTTATGCACCACACCCAGTGCTCCATGCAATATGTGCCCTCCATAATACCCACCACCAGGCTCATGCAATCCCTCACCCCCTTCCCCTCCAAAATTGTCAGTTTGTTTCTCAGAGTCCGCAGTCTCTCATGGTTCGTCTCCCCCTCCGATTTCCCCCAACTCATTTCTCCTCTCCATCTCCCAGTGTCCTCCATGTTATAACTTATGCTCCACAAGACAGTGAACCCATGTGATAATTGTCTCTCTCTGCTATTTCACTCAGCATAATCTCCTGCAGTTCCGTCCATGTTGATACAAAAGTTGGGTATTCATCCTTTCTGATGGAGGCATAATACTCCATTGTATATATGGACCATATCTTCTTTATCCATTCATCCATTGAAGGGCATCTTGTTTCTTTCCATAGTTTGGCAACTGTGACCATTGCTGCTATGAACATTGGGGTACAGGTGGCCCTTCTATTCACTACATCTGTATCTTTGGGGTAAATACCCAATAGTGCAATTGCAGGATCATAAAGTAGCTCTATTTTTAATTTATTAAGGAGATTCCTTAAGATCGGATTATTTCTACTTTAAAAGTTATTATTAAAGTCTGAGTAGAGTTGATACACAATGTTATCTTAGTTTCAGGTGTACACCTTAGTGATTTGACAAGATTGCACATTATGCTATGCTCACCACATGCTCTCTCCATGTTCTTATTTCTCTCACAGTAGTAGACTGCTGTTATTTTTTACTTGATGGTTGTATTGCAGGAGTGGTAGCTATTCTCTCTTGTACTGGTTCAATGTCAGTATTTGGCAGACTGTGTCTCTAAGTCTCTGGGGGAGAGCATTCTTAGGGATCTTGCCCCTTCTACAGCTGCAGAGAATATCAAATGTCTGGGGCCCCAAATAGTTTCTTGTCCCCCTCCTAGAGACAGAGTTTGTATATTTATTTGTTTGTTTTCTGTTTCCTTCTCCAGATGCAGTGTTTTTATCTATCTCCTGGTCAGGATTTGATGACTTTTCCACACTTACTTACGGCTTTATACCATAGAGAATAAGGATCCAGGTGAGGCTTTGTGCTTTTTCATAGTGATAACTTCTCATTATTTCCCAGATCTGTCCTAGGAGGGAACCTTTTTCATGTCTCTCTCCTCTACCCCCAGCCTTTGTTGTGAGCAGAAGATGGAGTCAGTGGAGAAGAGGTTATAAGTGGGTGTGAACTCCTTTTGTTTCTCTGCTTCCAGGGCTTCTATACTCTGGGGGCAGGCCACACTTGGCCTGTAACAATTTCTTAAAAGTTTTAGCTAAAGTCTTGCCCACATGTATGTCAGCCCTATCTTTTTTCTACCTTCTGCCCCAGGATAGCTGGAGTCTGACTCCTGTTTCTCTTTGAAGGTAACTGTGTTTACTCAGATTTCAGACCTATGATCTTAGGTCTCTGGAGGGTTTAACAGAAGTTATGATTTTGTAGATTATGTGTCTTTTCTTGTTGTTAGGGTGGAAGACATACTCTTTCCAGTATTCTACATCCTAAGTGAAAGCCACACAGCACATTTTGTACACAGCTTATAAAATAGGCTAGAATTTAATATTGATGCTAGAGTAGATTTTATTTTCTCCTGTTTTGAATTCACTGGGCAATCTTTCTAACCCATCATGTCATCTCCTTTCTTTCCAACTGAAAACTTTCAGTGGCTTCCCATCCCTCTTAGGCTAATTCCAAATTCATGATCTGTCTTCTAATGGCTCGGTGTTTGCCATTTCCCTCCTTCTATGGATTCCAGTCTCTCTGAACTACTTGCAGTTCCCAAATGGACCCTAAATGTTTGGAATAACATTATAACACTCCAGGTTTCATTTAGTTCAGTTCTGTTCATCTCCTGAATTCTCTTCATACTGGCTCCCTTTGGAGATGTGCCACTTTACATCCTAAGGCCAGGTTGGTACCTCTCCTGTGTTTGTTCTTACCTTTATCAATTCACTGCTAACACTGATTGTACTTTGTCCACCTCTGTATCTCTGCCAGTGGAATGTGATCTCCATGTGTAATTAACTATATATATTTATGGTTGAGTGTATTGTTTGGTACATATAACATGCTCAGGTATTTATTGAATGAATTGGTAAGTTAATAAATAATTTAAGTAAATAAGTAATTGAATATTTATTTTATGTAATATGAATACATATTACATGCTTAGGTATTTTTTGAATGAATTGGTGAGTAAATAAATAATTGAATGAATGTAAGCTGCACGATATATACAAAATATCCAGAGTGAGGAGTTAATTTAAACCTCAATTTTCCATGAGTGCCCTTCTTTCTGCTTTACCATGTGTTTTACAGCCACCTAGGCATTTTCTATACTTTACTTTCTGATTTATATACTGTCTTCTGTCTTTCCTTTAGATAACTTCAGATTCTGGCCTGAAAATTTATGAGCCTTTATATAAGTAGAAATAGCTAAAAATGGAGCAAAACCCAAACCCAATCCACAGTACTCTAAATGGCAAGAGAAAAAAAAAACTCAGGGCAATAGTGATAGAGATAAAAATGAGAACAAAGAAAGGCAGGATGGGCACAAGAGAAAGGTAGGAGACAATCCAGGATACTTTTGTGTAAGAATGTTCTGAACTTTGTCAGAGCAGTCTTTCTCAGCCCAATGGTGTATCTTATAGTTTGACTTTCCCAAGCACCCAGAAAAAACACAGAAGTCTACTTTCTCTCCTTTAGTTTCTTGACACACCACTTCATCTGGTTCACCCTGACTGTCTTCTCCTCAGGCTGTTCTTAGCTCATGTCATCTTTCCAAATGATATTCAAAGCTGACACTTGTTTGAATTCCTATGCTTTGAAAGAAATGGTTGTTATTTTTTTTTTTTAAAGATTTTATTTATTTGACAGAGATCGCAAGTAGGCAGAGAGGCAGGCAGAGAGGGAGAGAGGAGAAAGCAGGCTCACCGCTGAGCAGAGAGCCGGATGTGGGGCTCGATCCCAGGACCCTGAGATCATGACCCGAGCTGAAGGCAGAGGCTTTAACCCACTGAGCCACCCAGGCGCCCCAGAAATGGTTGTTATTTTAAATGTATTTTGGAAAAGGATTTTAAGTTCCATTTAGCATACTGTAAAGAATAAATAAACACACACACATTTTTATGATCACTGCTAATTAACATCTCCTCATTTGTTCTCTTTTGTTTTCTAGGATCTGTATGTATTAAGCTCTATAGTAATTTACTCTTATGTAATTATATCATTGGGTATAAGATTTTATGGCCATACCTCAATAAACTGAAAAAAAAAAGGGACCATTGGGGATTGTTGAAGCCATGGGGATTAAAGTACACCCTGATGATAATAGAGTTTTTCCCTGAAGGAAAAGATGTTCCCATTTCAGTCTTCTGGGAATTAATTACAGCTGACTATTGAACAGCAATAGAATATGAACAGCATAGGTCCACTTAGATGCAGATTTTTTTTACAGTATGGTAAGTATGTTTTCTCTCTTTCTTTTTTTAAAGATTTTATTTATTTGACAGAGATCACAAGTAGGCAGAGAGGCAGGCAGAGAAAGAGGGGGAAGCAGGCTCCCCGCTGAGCAGAGGGCCTGATGTGGGGCTCCATCCCAGGACTCTGGGATGAGATCATGACCTGAGCCAAAGGCAGAGGTTTTAACCCACTGAACCACCCAGGTGCCCCACTGTGTTTTCTCTTATGATGTCCTTAATAACATTTTCTTTTATATAGCTTCTTTATTGTAAGAATATAGTATATCATACATGTAATATACAGAACATGTGTTCACGGATTGTTTATGTTGTCAGTTATTAGCAAAGACTTCCAGTCAACAGTGGGCTATTAGTAGGCTATGTTTTGGGGGGGAGTCAAAGATTATATATAGATTTTCAGCTGCATGAGGGTTGGGGCCCCTAACTCCTGTACTATTAAAGGGTCATCTGTAAGCTAAGGGCCAGAAAATTAGGGGATGGGGGAATGAAGGGGCAGATTGAGAGACAGAGAGAGACAGAGAAGGTTGATTCTATCTTTGTGCCTCAACATTCAGAATGAACAGTTCTCACAGTGGGGTAAGCTTCCCTAGCCATACAGACGTAGACCAGAAGTAAGTGATATCAGTAAGCTTCCTTTTTCTTTTTTCTTTCCTCAAGCAATGAGAAGTGAGGCAGTAATCATCTTTTGACACAAAGAAAGCAGTGACCCTCTGCAACTGAAGAGGATAGTAGGTTCCAGGCAAATGTGAGTTGATGCTAGCTAGAATCTTGCCAGATCCATCTACCTGCTTGCTCTGCCCAAGCCTCAGGGAAAGTAACAAGTGCATATGGTCTGAAAGGATCACTGAGGACAATAGCACTTGGTGTCCAGAAGATTTAAAGAAGGAGTAAGTCTGGCATGGGAGAAGTGACTTAACTATATACAGATATGCTTCTATTTAAAGCATTTTTACATATATGATTTGCTTTTTTCTCTCAACAACCCTGTAATAGGAGGCCATTGTTCTTCCTCTTCCAAAAGTGAGAACGGTGAGACAATGATACCATTTGTGGCATGCCCAGAACACAAAGCTCCTTCTTCTAATGCTAAGCTCAATGTTCCTTCCCTCTCCCAGTTAAACAAGACAGAAGAGATCTGAGCTCATCAATAAATAAGATTGCCTTGTGTACATGGCCTCATTGTGGGGTTAGGAACACAGCAAGGAACAATATGGTCCAAACTTCTGCTGTCATGGGGCTTACGTTCTGTTAGAAGAGGCAGGTAAACAAACTAAGAAATGAATAAACAAGATAATCTTGATTGTGAACAGTGTCTGAAGAAATTGAATAGGTTCCCTGATAGAGGATGATTTGATAGGAACAGGTGGAGGGTGGTGCAGGGTGAAGTTATTTTAGACTCTTGAGTTCAGACACAGAATTTAGGAAGGGCCTGTTTGAGCAGGAGACCTGAAAGATGAGAAAGGGCAAGCCCTGTGAAAAGACAGGAAAAGAATGCTTTGGGTGAAGGAACAGCAGGCTCAAAAGCCCTAAAGTGGAAATGAGTTTAGTGTGTTTGAAGAACAAGGGCTATTGGAACAAGAAGAGACTGGTCTGTAGGGCCTTGTACACCATGGGGAGATTGGATTTTGCTCTGAGAAATTCTAATCTTAGCTTTGCCACCAACTAGCCCTGTGGCTCTTGGCATATTACTCTGAATTTTTTTGACATCAGCGTTTTCCAAGTGTGAGGTTTGGAATCCTACATTTACATAGCTGCAGAGTGATTTTGTTCCTCTTGCATTAGTTGTAATGACATCTAAGTTATGGTTTAAAACATTAGTGTAGTACTAATTATAATCATAATAACAAGTCAGTTTTACGTATGGAGACAGAACATGAATTTCTTAAGGAGCTATTTTACTGCCCAGGATTATGGAAAATTTTTCTAGTCAGCCAGAGTTACCTTATATTATGACCCCCATTCCCAACCTAGAAATTCAAAGTGAATTTAGTCACTTGGGAAGTTGTGGTTTGTTAAAAATGAGGTATCTTTAACCTAGCACATGACACCCATTTTTACTAGCTTACTTAATTACATTTCTACCGTTAGATTATAGTTTCAAGGAACAAGCAAGGATCTTGCTTGTTTCCACATGAAAATATTTCACAGACTAATGAGAAAGAAAGACAATAAGAGAAATAAGACTAAAATGATTCTCCTGTGGATTATACTGTTCTTGTTTTCTCATCCAAAAAGCTAAATTTAAATGTTCTTCTCTGAGAATTAAATAGTGATTATGAAATGGAATGAGTGTCTGTTTACTTCAAACCGTCATATCACTTGACTAGACATCGTGTAGATTCCTGCCTCTGACTCACACATTTGACTTGTGTCTTATTAACCATGTAGGAAATCTTATTTAAGTTAAACAGAGTATTAAATATAGATACACAGTACAGAATATAAAGTATTATAGAATTAATAATAAGCTTTCAGAAACCAGTCAGCTTTTCAGAACTGTCAAAACTCTAAAAGCCTTCAAATAGAATGTTAGTGCATTTAAAATAAAGGCAATTTTGTATTTATAAGGAAATTTCAAAGGAAATATCAGCAGCTATTAAACATTGTGGAAGAAATACAGAGGTATTAAAATTTGGATAAAATATGAAATATATATGTGCATGTGGGTTTAGATGAAAGCTTATGCCTATGTATAAATATGTATACATATGTATAAATATTATTTATATATGTATATGTACACATAAGCTCTTGGGTAATGGCAAGTTAATAACAAATATTAACACCTCCTACTAAGAGGTAGTATGCCAGAATTATCTCCAGTATCTAGATAAGACCATCTCTTTTCTCAAGGAACTCATGATCAAAGAGATGGATGCATGAACCAGTAACTGAACCCCATTGTGATAAGGATCCAACTAGCGGTATGAGGAAATGTTTATTGCAGCCGAGAAGAGAGAGTACTTAATCATTTCTGGGAGCTTGGAAGGCTTCCAAGAGAAAATGACATTGCAGCTTGGCCATAAAGGATTAGTAGAATTTTTCCAAGCTAAGAAAGAAAGGAAGGGTAGTCCAAGCATGAACAGGAGTCCAGAGAATTGACAGCACATGTTGTTAGGGCAGGAGGTAAATGCAGGAAATGGGTTTGGAACGGTAAAGGGTACCAGAATCACGGCATGTAGCAGGTAGATGGTTAGGGAGCCACAGCGCCATACTGAAGCATTATAATTCACCACAGGTCATAGGAGGATCCTTAGGAAAGTTTAAAAGGAGAATAGCTAATTGGAGCTGGGATCGAACATACTAGAGAGGGAGGAGCCTGAAAAGGGAGAAGAGTTTGGAGGATAATCAACACCAGGAAGCTGAAGCGGAGGCCACCACAGAGCAGGAAGGAAAGCAAGAGGCCACGTTGGAGAATCATTTGTGAGGTAATAGGACACATGGTTGATCGATTAGATGTGGGTGCTGAAGAAGGGAGATTAGGTGCTTAATAAATGTGTTGGTGGGATAATGCTGTAATGTTTTTTATTTTTTTAAAAATATTTAATTTATTTATTTGACAGAGAGAAAGAAAGCTCACAAGTAGGCAGAAAGGCAAGCACGGGGTGGGGGGGGGGGGAGCAGGCTCCCTGCTGAGCAGAGAACCTGATTCGGGGCTTGATCCCAGGACCCTGAGATCATGACCTGAGCTGAAGGCAGAGGCTTTAACCCACTGAGCCACCCAGGCACACCTGTTGCAATGTTTTAAATGATGTATTTCCTCACCTCACATATAAAATTCCTGTTTTCCCTTGCTCAAGTGGCAAAGGCACATCACCCTCTTTGTCCTCAAGTTAGGCCTATTCCTGAAGAAACAGAAAGGAAAGTGTCACTGCCACTGGATGTAAACTCCAGGGTTGGGTCTCAGTGTTGTTTGCTTTTCTATTTCCAATATTTGAAAACAGAATCTGACATATCTTGGTGACTAATAAATACCTGTTGAGGTTTTTTTAAGTGTTTGACTTTCAAAATGGAGTATTTTTAAAAGGTTTATTTATTTATTTTAGAGAGAGAAAGCGAGCAGAAGGGAGGACAGAGGGAGAGGGAGAAAGAGAATCTCAAGCAGATTTCCCACTGAGGATAGAGCCTGACACAGGGCTTGATCTCACGACCTTGAGATCATGACTGGAGCCGACCAAAATCAAGAGTTAGACATTTAATTGACTGCGGCCACCCAGGCACCCCTCAGAATGGAATGTCTGAGCTCATGGTAGAGATAATGGCTGGGGCAAAATAAAGAAAAAAGAATTTGAGTAAAGGACAGCTTGAGGTTAAACCTATGAGCTGAGAACTGGTCAAAACAGAAAGCATGCGGAAAGACTTTCTCATGTCTGTTCAGAGAAGACAATAATCCTACAGGCTGGAGTGGAGAAAAAGACAGGACTCCAAGCCTGACACCCATCAGGGATCAGCTTCAGTGAGGGTAGAGGAATAATAGGACTCTGAAAAGTTTGAGGATCTAAAAGTTGGGAGGACTGAGGTTCCATTTCCCTTTGGAATTCAGAGGAGTTGCACGCCCTGTGATGGCATGATAGCAGACATACCCAGGTGGCATGGTGTGGAAGAGGGTCTGAGAGAAGCTCCCCAAGTGTCCAGCATCCCAGAATGACACAGGAGAACATCTTACCTGAGACTCAGGAGAACATCTTACCTGAGACTCAGGAGGTGGGGAGAGGACTTAGAGCACTCTTCTTCAAGCATATCTGGGCGTTAGTCTGCGGGAAGAGAGGGATAGAGCATACTGAAGTTTTCGGCATCTGAAAGTGTTCAGAGAGTATGGCGGGATTAAAAATTCAAAAGAGTGGGGGCACCTGGGTGGCTCAGTGGGTTAAGCCTCTGCCTTCAGCTCAGGTCATGATGGAGCCCCAAATCAGGCTCTCTGCTCAGCGGGGAGCCTGCTTCCTCCTCTCTCTCTGCCTGCTTCTCTGCCTACTTGTGATCAAGTAAATAAATATTAAAAAAATTTTCAAAAGAGTGAATGGCTATGAGAAATGTTTTGGGGCTAGGAATTGGGTTTCTTTAGCATCTTCCGAGAGTTGAATAAAGAATGAGATTCTTCTAAAATTATTTTTCATCTTGTATTGTATTATGTTGGATTGCATTATATTGTATTATGCTTCCCAAAACACTACCTTATCTAAGATGGAGCCATGTGAGTCCCAGCTTTGGGAGCTTTGCATGAATGAGACCTGTGCCTGAGAAAATACTGAAGAGGGGGAGCTTTAGAAGTTCTGTCCTGCACCCCAAGGTGGTTGATCTAGGAATTGCATGTGTTTACAAGTTATTTCTAGCTCTCCTAATAATGGGAAATATTTGAGTGCTTCCTACTATATTTCATCAATTCTAGATGTAGACCCATTTTCATGTAGTTTACATCTTGAAAGTCAGGATGCCTTATAATCATCTGCATTTTTGTTAGTGGCACCAATAACAGTACGTTGTTATTGGTGGCCCTTTAGTCTAAGAGGAGCTGTATCCATCAGACACAACGCTGAGCGTTTTCACGTCCTGACTTAATCACTACCATTTGACAGACAAGGAAACTGATGCAAGAAAAGCTTAATAACCTGCTGAAGTTGATTGACATGCATAGCGTCGAGCAGGGATTAAAAGCATTCCCTCCTCAGAGCCCGTACCCGTCTGGACACCATGCCGCTTCTCAGGCTGGAGAACTGGGGTCCCTTTACAGTGAGTTTCACAGCACCCTTAAAACAGGCTTATAAAACAGGCACTGCTTTTATTTGTATTTAATATTTGAGGGAAGTGTTTTAAAAAGATTAGATAACTTAGGGTCATACTGCTGCTACACAGCGGTAAAGGGCTGGGACCTTGGCCTGATCCAGTCTATCTTTTATCTGCTAAGTAGAAACAAAGCCTTTCAAAGGTAATCTGCTCCATAGAAGAACAGGAAAATGACATCCTAAATTCAGACAATTTTTATATTTTAGATAATCTAGCATAGACCTTTGAAAAATATCAACTATGCTATGATTAAACACCAAGAAAGTATTTACTTTCTATACCAGAGAGAAAAAATTAACATTTATAGATTTGTATTTATTTTTTAAAAAATGCCAGGCACTGGGATTCTTGTTGTTGTATTTGAAAAGAAACTGCATATTAATTTTAGTAAGATCTTATGTCTTCATGATTGTTGGCAATAAATCATCATGAAGTAACATACCACAAAGAAGAAATTCAGTTGAAACTAAAGATACTTATTAAATTCAAACACATTTTAAATTCATTGTTCCCCTTTCATTATTTTATTAAATATATCTGTGGGTTTTATCCTCATTATAGTGCTTTTAATACTCCCTGATTTGCTGATCCTGATACAAGATTTGCTACTTGTTTTTTATTGCTGAGATATACTTCTGATTCACAAAGCTTCCAAGGAACTAATATTCTTTAGCTAATAAAGCCTTATGTCTGTGGACTAATTTTGTTTTCTAATGAGTTTCAGAGGTTATTATATCCGTGTAAGTATGTGAGGTAGGTAAGACCGATATTCAGGCCTTAGTTTTACAGATATGGAAACAGCTATGTAGAGGCTGAGTGACTCAGTACTAAACTCAAGGATGGAATATTGTCCTTCAGGCCAAAGTGCTTGGCATTTGAAAGGGGATGTAGATAATGTAACCTTTTAATGAACTTGGAAGAAAATACAAGGTAGTTCTACTTGCCTAACAACTAACCAATAATCACTCCTTGAGTTTTGGTCATCAGCACTAAAGTTTCCCATAGACTAACCGTTAGTAAGGTTATGTCTTATATGTGGATTTTATCAAGAGGAGTTTTTGTTAGGAGAACCACACCATTAAGGTATTAAGATTTGTGAGTTACAGGCATAAATTTATAAAGGAAAGTCCTATCCTCTTATCCACTCTGACCAGCTCAAGAGCATGGATTAAGTAAAAGGGAACATGAATTTACTAGAGGGATTAATGCAAATACACAAAAAATCCAAACTAGCATTTAGGTCAAGACTTCTTTTCCATACTTTCTTATATACATCATGGCATAACATTTATGACCATTACTTCAGCAGCCCCTCTGGATGTGAACAGCTAGGAAAAATGATGTGTCCTGCTGCTGGTCTTATTCTCCGGCCCAACAGTTCACATGGTAGAAGGTGGGGGTGCATCCCAGGGGGCACCCTATTGGGAGTGCTTTTTACATTTGTGGGAAGTTTTGTTGTTCTAGTGTGTAACCTTGGGATTTACATATTGAAATCTATCCAATATGAAATGCATATCCATTTTTAAATTAAAACCCACATTAGTGTCATATCTTTGGTGTATTAGGACAGTATATCAATTTTAAAGGATTACATGTGGAGGCAAATAAGAGTTTCATTAGAGCATCATAAAGGAAACATCCAAAATACCTTTGCTATAAAGGAGAACTTGTTCTATAGCATTGCTGTTGTTCGGGGTTTTCAAAGTGTGGTCTGGGGACCAGCGGCATCACTATCACCTGGAAATCTGTTAAAAATACAAATTCTTGGGTCCCACTCCAGTCTTAGTAAGAGACTTGGGGGGGGGGTGTAGCCTGGAAATTATGTTTTAACAAGGTTTCTGGAAGATTTTGATATTCAGGTTTGAGAACCCCTGCTTAGACTGATTTTTGTAGTCACATTATTATTAAAGGAACATGGAGGGTAACATTTTCTAAAATGTGGTTTTCTTTTCTTTTTTTTTTTTTTTAAAGATTTTATTTATTTATTTGACAAAGAGAGAGATCACAAGTAGGCAGAGAGGCAGGCAGAGGGAGAGGGGAAAGCAGGCTCCCCACTGAGCAGAGAGCCTGCCTCAGGGTCCAATCCTAGGACCCTGAGATCAAGACCTGAGCTGAAGGCAGAGTCTTAACCCACTGAGCCACCCAGGCACCCCTGTGGTCTTTATACCCATGCATATAATGCATGCTAATGAATTCTTGGGACACTTTGGTCTTGAAAGGGAGATAAATCATCTGGTTACACACCTAGCAAAGTGGCTGGGACTGGACCTGAGGGCTGCCAGCACAGTACTTTCCAACACCTTACACTCCTCCTATGCCTTGCTTCCAAAATCTCTGCTTCAGTGCACATCCTGTGTGTTAAACTATTTCTCTTTGTTTTTTGCTTTATCTGCCTAGATTCTGAGTGTCTGGGAGTTACAGCAATGAATTGGGATAGCATTATTGTTTATAAAAACTATTTACAAATTCACCCAGTATTTAGGAGGGAACCCTCTGAGAATTATAGAACTCCCTGCCACCCTAAATTGGCAAAATGTGTTTGGTTAAAATAAACACTAAAAAGAGATTTGGGGTGATAGGCATCATCAGAGATAGAGGGACAGAAATGAGCTGGATGAGGCGGGAAGGGAGGGGGGAGGAAGGGAGAGGGAGAAGACTCAGAGATGAACTTCATCAGGGAGAGATGCACAAAGGGGTCTTTGTTTGGGAACACATACATACATACACACACACACACACACACACACAAACACATATTTTGAAATCATAAAGCTGTTGATTGTCCTTCAGAATATCTGTTAAGTAGAGCTTTAGGTCTTCCATGGATGACAAAAAATTGCAACAGACAAGAAAATGAAGAACCTGAGTTTGGTATTTCTCTACTTTCCTTTGCTAGTTAACAACATATTCTGTGTTATCTGAAACTTTGCTTTTATTAATGAAATGTATATCTTACTATTATGTTGGTTTAAAAAGAAGTTATTAAAGACTTTGTTGCTGGGGCTCCTAGGTGGCTCAGTGGGTTAATGCCTCTGCCTTCGGCTCAGGTCATGATCTCAGGGTCCTGGGATGGAGCCCCACATCAGGCTCTCTGCTCAGCGGGGAGCCTGCTTCCTCCTCTCTCTCTGCCTGCCTCTCTACCTACTTGTGATCTCTGTCAAATAAATAAATAAAATCTTAAAAAAAAAGACTATGTTGTTTTGTTTTATAGTTAAGAATTATATAATATGACCAAAACTGAGGGTTAGAATATTTCTGTGTGTTGAGTGAACACGATTTTATGCAGATAAAGTATGAAAAGTAAAATGATTTGAGGTTTTTTCTTAAAAGATCACGTTTATACTAAAACTAAAAAAAGTACAATGATGTAGCAATGATATTATCGTTAAACTAATGAAAAATAATCAGAATCTTCCAATAAACTCTTGTGAAGACTTAAGTTTCTATAAAACGGTGGATGGCACTATACTATTTACACAGGACACACCAACTGAGGTTCTCTAAAAGACCACGAACAGAGACATGAAGACAATCTTTCTTTAGTTTTTAAAATTATCACTTTATGCCTAGATTTTCTGGAAAAACACTATGATTTTTTAATAATAAACTAGATCATTCTACTAAACGCTCTGTATAACTTTATAACAAATAGCTTAGAAATACATGTTTTCCTGTTCCATATCCAAGACTTTAATAACTCTCTGAATAAAAATTAATTATAACGAAAATTAGTCTTTTGCAATGTCTGGTTTTCCCTTGTTACAGGCTACTGTAAGCACATCTTAAAGGCTCAGACAATAAAGTGAGACATGACTGCCACCATGTGGACAGTAAAATTATAGATTTCAAAATCAAATAAACCTTCAATTTAATAAGAGAATTACCATATTCTTTACTTGGAAATACAATGGAGACAGTATTATTTGGTCTTCTTTGAGTTATATTATTCTAAATCCATTAATGTGACATTCATTCTTGGTACAAGTAGTTGGACACTACTATTAACTGGCAAAATGCCAGTTATGGAAATTATCTACATTTTGTTGTTCAAAGTACTTTCCACAGACCAACAGCATCTATACTACCTGGGAGCTTGTTAGAAATGAGGTCAGACCCCACCTCAAATACCCTGAATCCAAATCTGCCTTTGAACAAGATGCCAAGGAGATTCCATACATACTACAGGCCAAGAAGTGTTCATCTACAGTTAAGTGCCTACAGTAGGGGATCTCACCCCACCCAATGTAGGGGACATGACTTTTACCAAAAAACCCATCTAGTTAAGAAAAATAGTTTTTCTTACTTGAATTGACTTTATCTTTGCAAATGTACAAATCTAATTTAACTATTATTGCTTAGGTTAAACTAATGGGATTAATTCCACAATTCAGAGAAAAAATTAAAACAAATTTTCCAGAAAAAAGGGCTTGTTTAGTTTCAGGAGAGATTAGAGTATTTTATTTTGCCCAATCAGAGCCCTTCAGCATAAAGAGACATTCATATACATATATATGAACATTTTCCAGAAACATTATAATACATTTTTAAAATACCAGCTTAACGGTATTTATTTACAAAAATATTTCATTACCTAATTTTAAACCTTTTGCTGTGATGACATTTTGTAAAGTACAGGAATGCAAAATAACTACAAAGTTTAACACATTTTTAGTGTTTGCAATAGTGCTTTTGTTTTTGTTTAAAATGAAACAGTACACAGAGATTTTTTTTTTTTACCATATTTAAAATACATATTCCAGCAATTACCTTTAAGATAGTTACTGGACTGAACAAAATTAAAAAAAAAAAAAGGTGCAGCAACTGAAAACTGCCTGCGGGTTTAAGGTAGACACAAGCTAGAGCTCTATACCAAGCATGCTTGCCCCTGACGTGGACAATGTTAGGAAAACTTATCCTTGCTCTTTTTAATATTGTTTTGGTGATGCATTTACAATGAACCAATAGTATAACTAGAAAGAAATGTTTTTCTGGTTCTAACTATCATGTTAAGCAGAGGTCACACCTAAAGTATCACAGTACCATTTATTTACAAAAAAAATTTAAAAAATTTAAAATATGATTTACTCTTTGCATTGCTTTCTATTGACATATTGAGTCTTTTTTTTTTTAACTCTTCACCTTGTCTTCAATTGAAGCAAAGTTTGAACACAAAACACTTAGCAAAGTATATTAAAAAAAATGAAACTCGCAGTCAAAGAGGATTCCATTGACATTAGCCTATGTCCATTTTAAATGCCTGAGCCAAACAATCTACAATAAATTAGTACTGACTTATTTACATCTCATATACTATAAAATTTTAATTTAAACTGTGAGCCTCAATCACTGCAAAATACCGGCAAAACTGACATTCATGATTTTTCTGATGTAATAGTAGTGCAATATGCAATAAAAAGAGCAATTATATGTAGCTCTGGACTGCTGTACTCAATTTGCAAATGAATTGTGCCAAGTAATTTAAGATTGTATTAGTAACTGAAGAAAGCCATGTTATTATAACCCTGATAACTGGGAAGTTATTAAAACCATTTAATTCAGCTGAGAAAGGTAAACTAAAGTTTTCCCTTTAATTTTTGTTGTTGTTCCAACTATTTTCTGTCCACAGAACTTTTAAAACTTCTGTGGCAGTAATAAGATCATTAATATTCACAGGAAAAATAATCCCCATAGCACTTTACAAGAAATTGATCAGTGATGAAAAGTGTGATTAACAAAAGCTGTAAACAGTATCTTCACATTCATTTTCAAATGAAAAAAAATCATTTGTGGGCATAAATTTCAATCGAAGAGAACAAACACTCTAAAAAGGAAAAGAACAAAAGGAGGACACTTAAGATAGAGAAGTGCTCTTTTTCAAAGTAAATACAGATTAAAAAGTCTAGGAATAGTGATCAAGTATCAAACTGATAAGGAACAAATTCTATAAACTACAAAATAAAAACCTTCATTGACAAAAATACATAAACTCTGTTTTCATTTTTGGAAATTTATTTTTAAAAAAAGGTAGAAGAAAATACCTGGAAAACTATTTTAAATATATATATTTCTTAAAACAATAGTTAAGGTAGGCGTCCGACAGCAAGCTGCAGCTAGTGAGAAAAATCTTGCAATTATTGTTGTGGGCATTTTTCCCAAAATAAAATTAATATTTGAAAATGCTCAATAGAGGGTTTCTTTTAAACCATATTAACGATTATCTTTCCTGTCAATGCATGAAGACTTTTGAATAATGTATGATTCTCTAAAATTAATTGTATCTCGATATGAGATACCAGTATTTCTTAGTATAAGCGTAAAACATAACTTGTATGGATAATATACATACTTTATAAGTACTTTGACTTAAACTTAACAAGTTCACCATTTTTAAAATTAAAGAGTACATTTATAAAAATTTCATTTTAAAATTAAAAGTATATTCTCTAGCAGTATGTATAAATATAACATGTTACTGTATGATCTTAAAACAAATCTGAAAGTGTTGCAATAATTTAAGACCTAGAACACTGAAACATACAGCAAATGATTTTACTATTTTTTTCTTTGAAAACTATATAAAGCCCTATTAAAGGTCTTAAGACTATGATCAGTTTAATTGTTAAAGGTGCAGCTAGCAGCATATTCATGATTTTGGTATGTTTTATACACATGTATCATTTGATTTTAACTGAGAAATGTGGATTAAATGATAATAAAAAGTTTTCATTACCTAAAAAAGTGCAGAAAAAATTCAAGTTTAAAGTTCAGTGCTCTTTATTTTGCAAAAACAAATAAACAAAATCCCCAAAGTTCGAATGTAAAATAAATCTTTGCCACAAAAAATTTACCTTTGGATATAGCTTTTCTAATGTCATTGAAAAAATGCCTTCAGCAAAACATATATGGAATCTGGAACTCAGGGTAAAACTCTGTACTCCGTGGGGGTCTCCCATCTTCCTTTCCTCAGCTGTCTTCCCTTCACCCCTTATAATCTAAAAATGTTTAACACTTTCAGACTTGTTTAAAACACTCACGTATCTACACGAAAGAACTTCAGAGAAACCTACAATTAAGGTCTAAGCAAAAGAAATACTTCTTTCTTTACTATAATGTACTGTACTTAAATTGTAATATACTACACATAACATAGACAAATAGCAGCATTTTTTTCCACATCCATAAAAAAAAGCAAATTAAGAAGTTAATCATAGCTCAGTGATATCTATAACCATTTTTGGAAACACTTTGTACAACAGAAATACAAACCGAGGAGATTAAGATGATGCGAAACTTCAAATGGATGTAATATACAGAATTTGTCAGCGTATTAAGATTTCAAATAACTTTCTAAGCAAACACATATGAATTTAAGTTTGAAGAGTGAACTGGATATGTGGTACATACACGGAAACAACTTCCTATTGACAAGCTGCTAATTAACAAATACTTTAATGATTTTAGAGCCAAGGACAAATGCAACAAAGAATAATGTCCTCAAATGAGGATATGGAGAAAGCACACACAAATCTTTCATCTTTCTAATATTTTCTATTTTTGACTTTTTTTTTTTTTTTTTTGGTTTGTTTTCCTGAAATCCTGGCTTGCTGGTGACTTACTTTTTGCACTTAAAAAGAAAAAAAAAGAGATGTTATCTCTCAAATTACATTAAATTCCCTGGGTTAGTTATTACTGCAGTCTCTTATCTACAGACTGAATCAAGTATAACTCGGAGAAGCTATTTCCTATTCTCAAAAATACTTCAAGCTTTCTAGTTCTAAGTGAGTTTCTAGGTTTGTTGTGCATAATCTGTAGATTAATTTAAAAACAAAATAAAATAACTCAAAATATTGATTTAACATTTTCTTATAAAATCCATCTCAGATAAATCTACTTCTCTATTTGAAAATAATTACAAGATTAGTTCATTTTATATACAACAGGAAAAATGACCATAGAAATAAAACTGATGTACAATTAACACAAAATAACAGAGCAAATTAAATAATTGGGGCTCATATGCCCTTCCACCTAATGAGGAATCCACCAGTATATTATTTTACTTAATGCTTCTCAACTTCAAATCCATAACTGTTGATTTTATTGATGACATTCTCAAAACTGTACCTTAAGAAAGGGCCTAATACTTCCTGTGACAGATCATGGAACGACGGATTTGTTAGATAACATAGGATACAAAATACGCCATCTGTAAACTTCTGACTTTCACCATATCGCTGACATTAACTAAACAGAAACATGTTATCCATAGGTATTTTCTACAAATTCAAAACCTTTTGAAAATGATTACTTTTAAAATATTTATTTTGGCTCAATCAATTATCTCTATCACATATATTTAGTCCCTCCCTAATGATATTCAAAGTAAATTTCAATGTAAACTTTTGTATCTCATAGTGCACATTATAAAATGTAAACATAAAAGCTTTATTAATGAAAAGAATAAAGAGGAAAAGATGCATAACAGACTGTGTGAAATTAAAGTGTTCTACACATACCTTAAATGATCATATGGAATAGAAAAAGCAACCATCAAGTTTGCTATCAATTTGTGCTCTGTTTATCTCTTCATGAAAAAAAATGTTTTAAACAAATTTTTATAGAAGAAAATATTTAAATTTCATTAAGAGTAAGTATAATGCTTCTATTTTGCTCTTCCTTTGTTGCTTTAAGAACCACCAATAATCATATCAGATGAGCCTTTGTTATGACATCACTTACTTCCAGGTCTACCAAGTCATCTCTTCCCTGTCTGCAATGCTGTCCTAGGAATGGGTCATTTATTGTTCACTGACAGTCTCGTTTGCATTATACTCCAATACAGAAATAATTTAGTTACCAAAAATGCACATATTTTCCTTTCCTTTTGGCTTTTTAAAACCTCGAAAGGACATGTACAGATTTATAGTATATTTCTACAGAAAATATTTTGTAGGTCATCAGACTAGACTCTTATATAGATAATTATTGACAACAGATGCTTGTTAATTTTCCATGCGACAGCATGTGCACTAAGATTTAATTGGCTCATCACCTGAGTGTACGGGAACTGTTAGCAAATAAAGGGTATTTTAAAAAGGGAGCTGAGCATTTTACTGAAATAATGAAACATTTTTTTTAGCAATTTTAATTAAATAATGCAAAGGTACATTTGGTTAAACATTTTATAAAAATTCAAGCAAAATTAAAAACTTAGCCAATTTCAACATTTCTACAAATTTAACCAGTAACTATTTTGGTCAAATCCACCTTTAGCTGAATTAATGAGAACGAGGACAAGGGACATTGAAGTATTCTCCTCACCACAATGGAGGTTCTTCTCACTTTCCACACTGTATAGCCACTACATGGAAACTCCCAGAATGATGAGCAGTTCAGTCATGCTCTACACTTTTCTTTTCAATGAAAAGTGATGTGTCACCTTGTTTTGCTTTTGACAAAATATGGACTAAACACAGGTATACAATAACAAGAATCCAAGAGTAGCCCATACACAAGTCAACTATGTGTATGTTTTTATTATTTAAAGCCCACCATTCAGCTTACCTGTCTAAAGATATGGTAACAAACAGTTTGTTTCTTTTTCACTAATGATACTGATGACCGTTCAGTTTAAGGGAGGGAAAGTCCAAGACAGCTGTTTATAATTCAGTCAATGACACAAACGTAACTACTTCAGCTTCAGGACTTCCGACTTACTGTCTCTCCCTCAAAGAGGTCAAACACTGATGGCAGATACAACAGCACAAAATCTTTTGGCATATGAAAGTTTAATACAGGAATGATCCAGGAATAGTCCCTGCCAGGTCTCCTCTACACTCCCCTTTGTTTCTTCATTTGTAACATGTAACCTGCTTAGTTCCCAAACTGTCAACTCATAGCTGGCACATACCACCTACTCAACTTTGAGTGTGTGTGGACACTCCTCAGGTAAAGCCACATGACTGAGGTAAAACAGTGCATGATTGTGCTAGGAAAGAACGGTATCCAGTGATGAACATCCCTTTAATGTTAACTTTCCTAAAGTGAAATCAATAAAATAAAAAAGGAAAATTCTTTTTCCTTCTGGCTGAAGTTGGACTTAGTTGGATTTCTGCTTGTCAGAATTGGTACCACTTCTTATCTTTGTATTTCAACATCATCTAAAGGGGAGAAAACATAGAAAGTGTTTTAAAAATGGCAAAACATTTATGTTATAAATAATTTCTATATTTTCCAAAACATTCTATCATCCTGAAACATTCTATAGTGTTACTACATTGCTTACTTCATATCAATTTACACTGAAAGCAATAAGAACTGTTCCATTTAGAGAAAAGACCATAACTATTTAAGAACTATAGCCTAGAAGGTCCTCTTATTTTTTAGAAATGTGACATAATTAAACGTCACCTCAGTATATTCTTTGGTGACCTAAGCTCATACTTTACAAATAAGGTAATTTTTAGTCCTCTGATTTGAACTAAAAATAATGGTTAAAAAGCCTGGTGAATGAAAGGTTGACATCAGTACTCTTGCTGCCATCCACAACTTACTTAGCACTTACTCTGAGATAGGTACTGCATGGCACACCTTCTTTACATGAATTCATTTGGTCCTCACAGCTCTATGGTTAGAGATTATTATTCTCCTCATCTTATAAATAAGAGATAAGGCTTATACGGGATACCAAAGGTAACACAATGGTGAAACTGGGATATGAGCCCACACTGTCTGATTTAAGAATCCATGAATTTAACCACCTCAGTATATTATCTTCACAGACTCTCAAATATGGCTCACAAATATCTCTTGATAGAAGGGAAAAGCTATCAGTCTGAGTCTGAGCTCTATGCTAAATATTTAGAGTGTGTATATTCTGAAATTGGCTGAAATGTTAAATGCATTAGAGATCAGTCAGATGCAGGGTTATATCAACAAAATTCTTGACCAAGGCCACTAGCCTGTATCTGAGGTGTGTGTTAGCTTAGTACAAGGACTCACAAGGGATCTCCAAATATCTTTGAAGCCCTGGACAAATCTCTCTCAGGTCAAGTGACCTCTTTCATGCATTCCAGTGTCAGCATTCTTGAGCAAGGAAATGATGACTTTTGATTGAAAAATTTAGAGAGCTATTACTGATAGATTGGGTACTCAAATGTAAAAATAACCTTAATATGGTTCCTTCAGATAACAAACTAAAAATGTCCTCAAGGACTAAGCTAGGAACTAAGTGTGTGAAGTAACCCAGTGTAAGGCATCACAGAGTGGCAGACCGCTGTGTCAAAATGAAGATCTATATTCTACCTAAGGGCCTTTAAGGTCGTTTTCTAAGGTGTTACTATGCTGGCGAACAAAGTATACTTGTAAGGCCAACTAGGGATCCCTTTTTTACAGCATTCGTTTCTAAGGTCCCATGATTTCCAAATTCATCAAAATAAATTTGTTGCAAAAATGCATCTCATTCACCCTCTGTGTGAATTAGTATTGGTTATTTAAATAAAAATGTTTGTCAATTTTAGTTTTATAGATCAACCTAAACAATGAAGAGAGGCAAACTATTTCCTTTTTTATTTTTTTTAAGATTTTATTTATTTGTCAGAGAGAGTGAGCACAGGCAGAGAGTGGCAGGCAGAAGCAGAGAGAGAAGCAGGCTCCCCGCTGAGCAAGGAGCCCGACGCGGGACTCGATCCCAGGATGCTGGGATCATGACCTGAGCCGAAGGCAGCTGCTTAACCAACTGAGCCACCCAGGCGTCCCGACTGTTTCCTTTTTTAGAAGTTAGTAGTAAAATTGGAGGCCTCTGCATTCCCTAAAAACAGCTGCAAAATCACTGACTTTGTTTACAAAAAGCTTGAAGGTGAGCAGCTTCCTTCATAATTTATAAATTTCAGTAAGAGACCAAAGGCTACTGAAACATAGTCTTGTCATAGCTCCCTCTTGTGGCAAAAATCAGGAATTTACAATTGTACAGAGGATAAATGAAAGTTCTTGTGTAGAAATATAATAGCTATTAAAAAAACCCAACAATTTTCATACTTGCTTTACTGAGGCTATTTTGTTTAAATATTTGTTTGATAGACATACCTCATGTGCATGTTTAGAAAACGAATCTGCACTGGACAACATAGCTGCAGTTCTTTCTTCCAGGTCCCCAAGTTTCTGTCCTCTTTCATCTAGTGCCAACCTGGCTCGTGCTAATTCACCAACGACTCCAGATGCTGCTCCTTTCACGCCTTCAATGCCGCCAGGGCCAGGGATATGCTGTGCAAGACTCCTTGAGGCCTTTCCTGAGGATGATTCTCCAACTGGACAGATTTGATAAGTGAAAGAGAAATTCAAATGAAAATTTTAATATAAAAATCCTACTATATAACTATATAACACTAAAACACAATTTTTAGGTGCAGTAACAATGTAATTGAAATATTTATATATTTCACTTCATAATGTTTTTATAGGATTTTAATAACTTTTAGTTTTTTAAACATGCAAAACCAGAATGTATACTAATTTTCTACTCTATATTAGTTTATGTAATAAAATTTGTATAAAAAAGGGACTAGTAATAATTTGTCACAATGAATGATGGGTATAATGACACCAGTTTACATAATTGTAAACAATTACTATTAGGTCTGGAAAAAATTAAATAGAAATTAAGTGTACAGATTTGATTTAGCTTGTTTATTCCATGCTTTCTCATACTTTAAATACTAAGCTTAAGCTTAGAAGAAAAATGAACAATTTATTCATTATTCTATTTCAGTTTCCATATGCTACATCCCCTTCTTTCCATTTATCTTGTCATTCACAAATAGACCAAATTTTTCCTTCAAAAGATCTCAGAAATTCACTCCTTCCTTTCTCTACATAATCCAGACCTTGATTACCTAATACCTAGACTACGGCAAGTCTTAAATTCTGTTAAAGAATGAGGTCAGATTTTTCCTCTTCCCTCAGCATACATTTTTCTTTAGAAATATAATTCACATACCACAAATTTGCCCCTGAACACTTAAGCAACTTTTACTTTATTTAGAAAGTTGTGCAACCATCATCACTAATTCCTGAGCATTTTCTTCAATAACAAAAAAAAAGAACAGAAACCCTATGCTAATTATTAGCAGTCGCTTCCCATCCCCCCCCCTCAGTCCTTGTCAATCAATAATCTACTGTCTTTATAAGTTCTATTATAAACATTTCATATAAATGGATTCATACAATATGTGGTCTTTGCATCTGGCTTCTTTCACTTAATGTTGCCAAGGTTCAACCATGTTGTAGCATGCATTAGCATTTCATTCTTCCTGATCACTGAATAATAGTCCATTGTATGGCGATAAGACATTCTGTTTATCAGTTCATCAGCTGATGGACATTTCGAGTTGTTTCTACTTTCTGGCTGTTATGAATAATGCTGCTATGAACATTTATACAAGTTTTTGTATGAATATGTGTTTTCAGTTCTCTTGGGTATATACCTGGGAGTGGAACTGTTGAGTCCCGTGATAACTTTGTTTATTTTTGTGAGGAACTGCCAGTTTCCCAAAGAGGGTCTGTCATTTTTACATTTCCACCAGCAATGTAGGAGTTCTAATTTCTCTACATTCTTGCTAACATCTTTTTGATTATAGCCATTCTAGTGTGAAGCGATATTTGATTTTTGCTTCCCTAATGAGAAATGATGTACATCCTTTTATATGTTTATTGGCCATTTGTATATTTTGTCTGGAATACTGTCTATTCAAATCTTTGCCCATTTAAAAATGGCTATTTGTCTTTTTATTATTAAACTGTAAGAATACTTCATATATTTTGAATATTGGACTTTTATCAGATTTCACATATATCAGATATAAGATTTATAATATTTTAGCACAATCTGTGGTTTGTCTTGTCACTTTCTTGAGAGTGACTTTTTTATTTTTTATTTTAATGAAATTCAATTCATCTATTTTTTTCCTTTGGTTGCTTGTGACTTCAGTGTCACACCTAAAAAAATCACCCCCTACTTTAGGGTCACATAGATTTATATCTATGTTTTCTTCTATGACTTTTAGTTTTAGCTCTTACATTAAGGCCTTTGATACATTTTGAGTTAAGTTTTGTGAATGGTGGGAGGGCAGGAATCAACTTCATTCTTTTGCATGTGGATATCCAGTTGTCCCAACACCATCTGTTGAAAAGACCATCCTTTTATCTTCGAATTTTCTTGGCATCCCTGCAGAAAATCAATTAACCATACATGTATGGACTTATTTCTGGATTCTCAGTTCTATTCCATTGGTCTGTGCACCTCTCCTTATGCCAGTACTGCACTATCTTGATAATTATAGTTTTGTAGTAACTTCAGAAATTGAAAGATGTTGAGTTCTCTGTCATTTATCTTCTTTAAAAAATTTTTTGTGTATGTGTGGCTATTTTGGATCCTTTCCATTTCCATAAAAATGTTAGGAGCATTCTTTCTTCAAAAAAAAATAAAGCTAGTATTTTGACAGGGATTGTGTTGAGTGCATAGATCAACTTGGGGACCATGGCCATCTTCCCGCTATTAAATCTTCCAACCCATGAACACAGGATGTCAATGCATTTCTCTATGACTTAATATCTTTAAATGATGTTTTGAAGTTTTTAGTGCATTTTACACTTCTTTTGTTAAATTATTCCTAAGTATTTTATCTTTTTGATGCTATTATAAATGGAACTGTTTTCTTAATTTAATATTTGATTTGTTGATGGCTAGTACATAGAAGAAATAAAATTGATTACTTATATTCTTTTGTATCCTGCAATCTTGCTAAACTTGTTACTTGGTTTTTTGTTGTTTTTTTTTTTTTTGGTGCAGCTTCCTTAAGATTCTCTATTTGCAAGATTATGTCATTTGCAAATATAGATTTTTCTTCTTCCACTCCAATCTGGATGCCCTTCATCCAGAAAAGTTCCTTTTCTTGCCTAATTGTCCTAGTTAAAACTTCTAATATGAGGCTAAATAGAAGAGATAAGACCTTTTGAATTTCCATTTGAAGGTTACCATCAGTTTAAAATTTTGGGGGGAAGGGTGATTTTTGAGAAGGTCTTCATTAAGTGTGTATCTGTGAATGCAGAAATCAGTTTTGGGAGAAATATTGCCTTTTACTGAATCCTCTACTGCATGAACATGGTATATTTCTTTTACTTGGGTCTTTAACTTTTGTCAGCAAAGTTATATAATTATCTGTTTTCCCCAGAGTCCTAAACATCTGTTAAGATTTATTTCTAAGTATTTGACTTCTTTTGTTTGTTTTGATATGATTGTGATAGACAGAATAATGTCCCCCACTCCTCTAAAAGATGACCTTACTCTAATTCCTGGAGCCTGTGATTATGTTACTTCACACAGGAAACGAAATGCTGAAGATGTAATTAAGTTAAGGAGCTGGAGACAGACCATTCAGGTAAACCCATTGTAATCACAAGCAAAGAGCTCTTTCCAGCTATGGGGAGAGAGAGATATGGCTTCAGAAAAATAGATTCAACAAGTTGCTGGTTTTGATACTTTAAGTAGGGCAGTTACATTCTCTTATCTTTCTTCATTCCTGATAGTGTTTACTTGTGCCTTCCTTTTTTCTTTCGTTTTCCTTTTTTTCCCCCCTCAGTTTCACCAGAGATTTATCAATTTTATTAAATTTTTAAAGAATCAACTTTTGGCTTTGTTGATTTTTTTTTCAATTTTGTATTTGTTTACTAAGTCATTACTATCTTATTACCTTCTCTTTTCTTTGGTTTATTTTGTAGTGTTTTCTACCATTTAGAGACGGATGTTCAGTTCACTCATTTTCACATTTCCTTTTTGAGTAATATTATATATATATCCAAGGCTATAAATGTCACTACTACTTTAGATGCATACAAATGGTTACCAGTTCTTTGACACATGGGTTATTCAAAAAGTTTATCAATTTTTTGAATTTGTTATTAATTACAAGCATAACTGCATTGTGATTAGATCACAAATGCTTAATTGATTTTAATCCTTTGAAATTTTGTTTTTCAAAAATCATTTAATATATGGTTAACTTAAACCCCAACTTTTTAAAACGCCAAGTTTCAAATATACAGGAAAGTAAAAGAACTATATTATAAACAACCATATACTCATTATCTAATTTTGGTAACAGATAACATTTTTTGCTATGTGAGTGTCTTCAGGTAGAATTTTTAAATAAAATATTCAAAATTCATTATGGATATGACATTTTACTCCAAAATAATTCAGTATACATCTATAATTTCCCTACAAATATATTTTATGAACATCCTGTGTATGTTTGAAAAGAATGTATTCTACAATGTTGTATATCTATTCATTAGGTTTAAGTTAATTAATTGTGTTGTTCATGTCTTCTATATCTTTTACTAGAAGACTTACTGTTGTCTGTTTTTATATCTCAATCAATGGGCATATTAGCAGTTCCCTGCTATGATTGGGAAATGGTCTCTTCTAGTAGTCATGTCATTGTTTCTTTAAGTATTTTGAAGTGAAAATATAAGGTGTATTCAATAAAGCCTAATGTTTACATTTTGATATTAATACAGCTAAACCAGCTGAGTCCTCATTTGTATTCATGTTTTTTCTTTTAAAATTTTAATATTTGTATTAAATATGTCTGCTGTAAACAATGTATATTTCTTTCTTCTTAAAGTCAGTTGGATAACCTTTGCCTTTTAAATGGGACATAATTACTTTGGTATATTTAAGTCTACAGTCCTTTATGTGCTTTCTATTTATCTCACCTGTTTTGTGTTCTTTCTCTCTGTCTTTCTTGCCTTATTTTGGAAGGATTGTGATTTTCCTGCTATTCACCTGGAAGTTATGTACTAGGTT
The DNA here is from genome assembly GCA_003697995.1 of Taxidea taxus jeffersonii. Classification (NCBI taxonomy): domain Eukaryota; kingdom Metazoa; phylum Chordata; class Mammalia; order Carnivora; family Mustelidae; genus Taxidea; species Taxidea taxus. The sequence goes on along the minus strand of RCUC01165744.1, from coordinate 15,849 downwards.
GTAGAGGTCACCTTAGAAATTTTAACATGCATCCTTATTAATGCTGCTAGATATTTTTAAAAAGACTCTAAAAGAATGCATGATCTCAGTTCACTTTAAATTCATTACCCTTTGTGACTCCCTTGATTTTATGTGATTTTTTGGGTCACAGTTTATTTATATGTGTATACGCATACTACAAGATTTTGCTTTACAGTCCATAAAGATTATATTTATGCATGCACCTGCTACTTTCTTTCTAGAACATTGTTTCTTACAGCTCTGACATTCCATGGAGGATTATTTTCCCTCTATATGAAGTATAGCTTTTAGAGTTCCCTTTTGTGTGGTGGCAAGTTGTTTAAAAGTTTAATTCCTGAAGGATATTTTCTATCTTTGACTGTTAAGAAGTCAGTCTATTGGTTGTTAAAAAATACCTCATTTTCCACTAGTCACCTTGATTTTCTTTTCGTCTTTGATATACTCTATTTTCATGTAACATATCTAGCTTTCAATTTTTAAGATTTATTTATTTGAGAGAGAGAGGGAGAGACAGAAAGATAGTTGAGGGGGCAGAGAGAGAGAGAAAGAGAATCCCAAGCAGATTCCATGCTGAGCCCAGATCAGTGGTCAATTCCATGACTACGGTATCATGACCTGAGCCAAAACCAAAAGTCGGAAACTTAACCGACTAAGCCACCCAGGGACCCCTCTACCTGTGAATTAAAAAATATATATATACACTTGGAATTCATTGGGTTTCCCTCAATGTGTGAATTAGTATCTTCTATCAATTCTGAAAAATTTCCACTCATGTATCTTTACATATTGATGCTTCTTTACATGCTTTCCTATCTCTTTCTTGAGAAGTCTAACATATGTTAACTTCTAACTAACATATGCAACTTCTGTTTCTTTTATCTTCTTTGTATTTTACATCTTTTTTGTTTCTCTGTACTACATTCTAGATGGTCTATTTTGACTATCTTCAAGCTATCTAATTTTCTCTTCAGTTTCGTCTCATTTGTGGTAAAATTTATCCACTCAGATTTTAATTTTTTTTTTAATCTTTCAGTTTCAGAACTTCATTTTAGTTTTTTACATATTTGTTGGTATTGATTTTTAGAGTTTTCAGTTATCTGACAAAATGTTCAGACATGGTGAATGTGAACATACAATATACATAACTATTTTACAGTTTATGCCTGATAATTCTAATATTTGAAGTACCTGTGATTTGCTTCTGCCTTTTTTGTTTCATTGTTCATGGTGTTGATTACTAGTGTTCATGGTTAACTTTGATGCCATAGTTGAAAAATTATTTCTACAAATAATTTGAGGACTTGGAATATGTTATCTTCCTTTAGAGCACATTTTCATTTGCTTCTGCCAGGTGCTAGGGACTTGAACAGTCTGTAAAAATACTTAACTAAGGTTGAAAGCTTTCTGGGACATTCCGATAATTTAAAGCTGAGCTCAGTCTGTGTGTGTGAGGGCTGATTTATTTGCAGTTCACCTTTACTCATAAGCTGTGGTCTTTGGGGTCCTTGCAAAGAGGAGAAGTTGTTTGACAAGATCCCTATGCTTGCTCCTTGTAAGAGCCCACCTTGCTAGTATGAACACAGTTTAGTATCTCAGCTTCCCACCTCAGATTAGCAAAGTATTCCAGGGTCAAAGTGACCTCAGTCTGCCAGACTCAGCACACTGGGTTCTCATCCTTCCCCATGTCCTTACTATACTGTTAGCTCTTTGATGTTTTTAAGAACTAAAAAAAAAAAATTTAAATTTTGTGTAACTTTATCAATCATCTTTGGTGAGAATGTTATTCCAAATAAGTTATCAGTCCCCCATAACTTAAACAACAGTCTTCATTTAAAAAAATGAATTAAAACTGGGGGCACCTGGGTGGCTCAGTGGGTTAAAGCTTCTGCCTTCAGCTCAGGTCATGATCCCAGGGTCCTGGGATCAAGCCCTGTACTGGGCTCTCTGCTCAGTGGGGAGCCTGCTTCCCTTCCTCTCTCTCTGCCTGCCTCTCTGACTACTTGTGATCTCTGTCAAATAAATAAATAAAATCTTAAAAAAACGCTGGAAATTAAAAAAAAAATGAATTAAGATGGACTGATCCTTAGTACCAAGATGACTGACCAATAATCTGGGTAAATTTTGAAAATTAAATTGTACTGCTCTACTACCTACTGATATTTAATCTTACAGTTTTTCTAATTAGTCAAACACAAAAGGAAAATTCTATAGTATTTTAGCAAAACAGAAAAAGAATAAAAAGAAAAAAAATTAAGGACATAACAGCTCCTATTTGGAAGAAGTGTCAAACAATCATTGACTTATTATTATTAGTTCATTCAAGGACCAATTTCTACTCTGTGCCAATTATGTGGAAGGCAGTAAAATGAACAAGACTTTGCTATTTTAAATAACCTTCTAGTGCAATGATAATAGTTCTGGAGGTATTGTAAAATGAATGTTTAGGTTAAAACCTTTTTCAAAGTTAAGGTCATCAATTAAAGTAAAATACAGAGTTGAAATAATAGGAATCACATTTAATGAAAATAAAATACTCTCTAAGCTATTTGTTTAAAGTTGTGAATACTCCTTTTTAACCACCTGAAGCTATTCTCCTCTTGGTTCCCTGAGTAAAATATTCCCCTGATTTGGGTTAGAATGACCCAAAAAACCTTTTATATATTTTTGCTAAAAACATGGATATAGTAATTGTGACAAAGAGGAAAAAGGTGAGCATAATTTATACATATAAGAAGAATTTAAATGCTTTGAATATTTCAGATTTACAGATACAGTATCCGAATTAAATAAATCAACTTACACAGTTCTTCTCTATCAAGAGATTGTGCACCACCTCCAAATAAGCCTTTAAAGAATCCCCTGTTTGGTGCTTCAGGTGTTTCTAGAGGAGTGAAGAGTTCACCCAACATTTCCTTTAAAATCAAAACAAATTGTAATTGGTAAAGTTACAGAGAAACTAAACTATAATTCACAAAACCAACACTGTAAACTCTAATTTAAGCTTGTAACATTACCTGTTGATGTCACAGACAATGAGCCCATTTCAAATGACTAGATCCAGCACCTACTGGCTTAGTGAAACAATTAAGACTAAATTGACTAAGACTAACTTGCTGCTTACTACTTCGGCTAGATTATTTTCCTTACATTTCAAGCAAAAATTATATTCTTGCTTAATCTTAAGAAGATTCCAATCAGTATGACAAAATTTTCCCGTAATTCCTAACATAAAAAATTGATAACTGGATTAAAACTTAGGTCCTCCTACATTAGAAAGAAGAAAAGCTACTAGTAAGTTGAAAACTTTAGAGTAATGATGGTGATACACAGTTCTGGAATTATCACTTTCAGCTGGGTCAGAAAACTAGTAATTTAGAAAGACACATCAACTTCTTTTTTCGTAAACATAGCCTAGGAAGAGAATTATGCCAACATACACCTGGGATTCCAGAAATGTGGCAGGGAGATAGGAAGGATTTTTTCTCTATTGTCTGAAATTACCATTCTTTAGAGCACAGAAATGGTAAAACTAACTCAGGAGACAAGAAAGGTTGCTGATATGTTACTGACTTTGTAAATTATACATAGAGAGGGAAGAGGAGTTTCTTTAAGAGAAGAATGGTAGCAACATTATTTATAAAGTAGCTCTGGGAAGCTTTAGAATCAAAGTAAAAATATAGTGTGGCTTTGGGATTGCATTTCTGCCCACTTAAGAGTAGTAGCTATGATACAAAAGACAAGTACATTATTGGTTCTGTATAGGAGTTCTGCTGTATCTGGTTTTACATTATTATAGTTGAAGATGAAGCATGTATTTTTTAGTTTCTTCCTTAGGGCTGGGCTAAGAAAATTAATCAAGGATGTTCAAAGATTTCACTTCAAAGTATATTCAGATTAATGTTGTTTCTCCAACCAGATTATAAATGGGAAGACATAATTGTTAATACAATATAAACAAGAGTTTCATTTATAATGAAGTGAATTGAAGCCTGTACATTTTTTCCCTCTGAAATTCTACAAAGTGGAACAAAACTAGAATGAAAAATCTCCTGAAGTCAATAAGTCAAACTTGTTAAAACTTACTAATGAATATACTGATAACTATTATTTAATTCAAATTTATATTACATAACAAAGGTGATTTTAGGCATATTCCCCATCATTTTTATACTGTACTACAACAGATTCCAATTTAAACTGTATCTATTAAATTGATACAACAAAAATGGCAAACAGCTATCATCTGAGTGTCTTTTATGCTAAATCAAAAGAGTAACATATAACAAGTGATTGTATGTAGATATGCATTTAAACATTTATTTTAGAATTATAGCTCTTAATTTATTTGGTATTTAATGAGCTTAAATTTTACAAATTCAAAGAATATAAAAATTACATTTATAAATGAAGAGTCATTTATATAGTGTAGAAATGACTGGAATGAGAATGAACTTTGGAAACATGGACTTGGGTCTGATTCTCATCTCTGCCTTTTATTCACAGAGGCATTTTAGGCAAATCAGTTTCTCAAAGAACTGGTTTCTTCAGCTTTAAAAAGAAGAGATAATAATATCTACTCCTGGAATGTTCCAAGGATTAAAGTTAATGAACATATAAAGTGCCAAGTGTAGACTCCCAATGATACAAACACTAAAAGAGAAAAACTCCTTTCACACAAAAGATGACACAATTTAGAAAATGTGGAAATCATTTATCAGTAGATCAATAATATGAATAGATTATCTTTAAAGGAAGTTTAAAAGTAGGGGTTTCTTATAGTCTGCAGTCTCAGTATTAAAATTTGGGGAGAAACACTGATTTTAAAAAAGCATATATTACAACAACATTAAATAGTATCTATAGATTTTTTTTGCTTGTATTTAAATAAGGATTTTACCTATGATTACATTTACTATTTAGAAGGATTAATTTTAATGACTAGTAATGCTAGCAAAATCTAAAATGGACTTGTATTTTCTATGATATATTTCTACATCTAATAATAGTAAACTGTATGTCTGAAATAGTATCTGGAACTTTTAAACTACCCCAAAATATGAATATACAAAAACAAATCTGATGTTGAACTCTTGGGTTTCATTTTTCTTGTGTGTTAATAAACTTATGGGGTAAAATTTAGGACTGATTTAATGAATGGGCAATGAATATGCTTTATCACTAAACTCTTTTTAATATATCAACCAATCAGATTTTAATAATTTTGATTAAGAAAATCCTATGTTATAAAAATACCAAGTCTAAATAAATATCTTCCAAGATGAGCACAGCAATAAATTTAAATATTGAATGTATGACATTTAAGAGAGGCTAAATAGTTCAACTGTCAAAAATTTTGTTCAGTGAGTATTTGGGAGTTTGTTTATAAATTACAGTATTAAGGTGCTTAGGACAGTAACATTGTTTAAACTGAAATAATTCATATGTTCCACCTCTTATTTAAAATTATGTTTTTATTTAAATTAAAAAATAAAAACAAATTCTTAGTTTGAAAAGATAACTTGTACATTTTGCTCATGTTTTTACTCAAGATATGGTTAGAATAATGCTGTAGTAGAAATAAATTTAGGTATTTCAATCTATAAACATATAGTTTGGACTAACTGTCTCTCCATGACAATAAAAAGTTCTGGAGCCATGAATTTTTAAAAACAGCTTTATTAAGGTAACTGACATACGACAAACTGTACATACTTAAAGTATAAAATTTTAACATATACCTGTGAAATCAATGCCATCTTCAAGATAATGAACATAGCCATCACTTATGCTTCCTTGTGCTTGCATGGGAAAAACTTCTCTTGCTCTTTCTCAAACCCCTATCACCAACTAAATGCTGACTTGCTTTCTCTCAACCTTGGTTAATTTATATTTTCTTTAGTTTTATTTAAGTGGAATCATACAATTTTGTAAACTTTTTTTGGGCTTGGCTTATTTCACTCAGTATAATTACTGAGATTCATCTATGACATTGAATGTTATCAACTTTTCATTCCTTTCTATTGATGAGTTTTATTCTACTGTGTGGATATATTGTTATTTGATCATTTACTCATCTGTTAATGGACAGTTTCCAGGTTTTTGGCTAATACAAATAAAACAATTATGAATTTTTTATACAAATAAATACAAATAAAACAATTATGAATTTATGAATCAGTTTCCTTCTCTCTTGAGTTAAAAAACTAAGAGTAGAATGGCCAGGTCTTTGGTTTATGAATGTTTAACTTTTAAAGAAACTGCTAAGCTGTTTTCCAAAGTGGTTGTACTGTTTTTTTGTTTGTTTATATTCCCAGTAGTGTATTGGGGCTCTAGACCCTTTATATCCTTGTGAGAACTTGACATGGTATTCTTCTTCTTCTTCTTCTTTTTTAAAAATTTGAGAGAGAATGTGAGCACAAGTGCAAGCAGGAGGAGCAGAGGGTGAGGGAGAAGAAGTAGACCCCTCTGAGCATGAAACCGAACACCGGGCTTGAATTCATGACCCTGAAATCGAGACCTGAGCTGAGACAAAGAGTTGGATGCTTAACTGACTGAACCACCAAGTGCCCTAGTGTTCTTTTTAATTTTAGCCTTTCTAGTTAAGTATTTATGGTATCTCATTATGGTTTTAACTTACAGTTCTGTAAGGCCTAATAATACTGAACAAAATCTTCTTATGGTGAAGCAGCTGTTCAAATATTTTGCCCATGCTTTTATTGGGTTATCTCGTTTGACATTTAAGAGCTTTTACATATTCTGGATATAAGTCCCTTATAGATAGATACATGTTATGCCAAGGTTTTCTTCTAGACTGTGGCTTATATTTTTATTTCTTAAATGTCTTTGAAGAGCGTAAGCTTAAAATTTTGTTGAAGTTGTCAATTTCTTCTTTTATGGATGGTGAGTTTGGTGTTGTACCTAAGAAATCTTTACCAAACCCAAGTTAACAAAGATTTTCTCTTAGGTTCCCTCTAAAAAGTTTTGTAGTTTTAGGATTTACATGTAGGTCTATGATCCATGTTGAGTCAATTGCTATATATTCTGTGAAGTATGGATCAAAGCTCATTTTTTGTATTTTAATATCCAATTTTCCAGCATAATTTGTTGGGAAGGCAATCGTTTCTCAATTGCATTGTCTTCATCAAGATAGTTGTCCATATATGTGTGGGAGTATTTCTGAGCTCTATACTCCGTTCCATTGATCTAATTATCTAATTTGATGCCAACACCATGTTCTTTTGGTCACTGTAGCATTATAGTAATTCTTAAAATCAGGTGGTATAACTTTATTCTTTTTCAGAGTTGTCCTGCCTATTCTAGGTTCCAGGCATTTAGAATAAATTTCCCCAAAAAAATTTCCACTGAGATTTTGTAAGGTTGCCTCAAATCTATAGATCAATTTTGGGAGAACTGGTATCTTAATATTGAATTTTCTGACCCATGAACAAAGTACATATTTCAATTTATTCAGGTTATTAAAAATTTCTTTGTGATTTCCAATGTAGAAGTCTTTCACATTTCTGTCATTTATTCAAAGTAGTCCATATTTTTGCTGCTATTATAAGTGGTGTTTTTATTTATTTAAAAGATTTTATTTATTTATTTGAGAGAGTGAGCAGCACAAGCAGGGGTGGGGGAAGGGGCAGAGGCAGAAGGGGCAGACTCACTGTTGAGCAGTGATACCCACCTTCTCCTATGTGGGACTCAATCCCAGGACCCTAAGATCATGACCTGGGCCGAAGGCAGACACTTAACTCACTGAGCCACCCGGGGGCTGCTAGGTGGTGTTTTTTAACTCTCAATTTCCAAATGCCCACTGCTCGCACACATTTTTTTTTTTTTTTTGCATATTGATCTCATATCCCATATTACTGTCAAACTGCTATTATTTCTAGTAGCCTTCTGAATAGATTTCCTAGATGGATGATCATGTCATCTGTGAATAACAATTGGTTTACTTTTTCCTTTCCAGTTGAGATTTTTTTTTTTCTTTTCTTTTCTTTTTTTTCTTGCCTGAATGCACTGGGTAGAACCTTAAATACAACACTAAACAGAAGTGTTGAGAGTAAACATCACTTTCTAGCTCCTGATTTTAAGAAAAAATTATTCAGTAACTAATCACTAAGTATTAGGTATAGATTTTCCCTAGATGTCTTTTAAGTTCCCTTTTATTTCTTCTTTGTTGAGATTTTTTTTTTTTTTTTAATTTGGAAAGGGTGTTGGATTTTGTCAACTGCTTTCTATTAGTTAACTAATATGGTGAATTACAGTGATTGACATACTCATTCCTGGGGTAAATGCCATGATAATTAATCATGACCAGAATTATCCTTCTGATATACTGTTAGATTCAATTTGCTAAAACTTTCTTCATAATTTTCACATCTGTATTAGTGATGTATATTGTTCTGTGTATAATTTTTGTAATGTCTTTGTCTATTTTTTATATTATGTTAATTGTAACTTCTAGAATGAACTGGGAAGGAGTTCCCCATTTCAATTTTTGAGTTTTGTGTAGAACTGGTATTTCTTCCTTAAAACGCTGATAGAATTCACCAGTGAAGCCATCTGGGCTTGGAATTTTCTTCTCAGTTAGATACAGTACTCTTCAGTTTATCTTTTTTTCTTTAGTGAACTTTGGTAATTTGTGTCTCTCCAGGAATTTGTCCATTTTCATCTAAGTTTTTGAGTTTATTGGCATGAAGTTTTTCATAATATTTCCTTATTGTCCATTTCAATATTTGTTGAATCTGTAGTAATGTCACTTCTCTCATTCTTGATTCTGGTAATTTGTAACTTCTCCATAATCAGAGTGGCTTGAGATCAATTTTATTTATTTCAGAGATCAAACTTTTAGTTTTATTGATGTTTTTCTATTGTTTCCTTGTTTTCTATTTCTGTTCACTATTTTCTGTTTGGATATTCATTACTGTATTTCTTCTGCTTACTTTGGGTTTTACTTGCTTTTCTTTTTCAGTTTTTTATGGTAGAAGCTGAGGTCACTGATTTGATAAGAACTTCTCTTCTAATACAGGTGATTTATTGCTATGAATTTGTCGAGTTTAAGCACTGAGGTTTTTTTTTTTCTATTTCTATGCTTTTAAAATAACTAATCTTTTCTTCTGCAATGTCTAATCTGTTGTTAATCCCATCCAGTATATTTTTGATCTCAAGCATGGGAGGTTTTCATCTCTAGAAGTTTGATTTTGGTTTTTGGTATCTTCCAGTTTCCAGTTAACTTTTTGAATGTATGGAAGACATTCTTGATGTCTTCCTGTCTTGATGTCCTTCTGTACTAATTGTAATATTTCTGTCAGTTCTGGTTTGGTTCCTTAAAGATTAATTATTCTTCTCATTATGGGTCATATTTTCCTGACAATCTGACTGGATGCCAGATCTTTTGATTTTTACCTTGTTGAGAACTGGATATTTCTCATCTTGCTAAGTTGTCTTAAGCTTCATTCTGGGACAATAGGAAATATTTTAATCCTTTTGGGTCTCACTTTCATAATTTGTTAGGCAGGTCGGAAGCAGCACTGCTTTTAGGGCTAATTATTCCCCAACTAATGAGCCCAGACCCTTCTGCGTACTCTACCCAATAAGTCACTGAATTAGGCTGAATAATGGCCATTTAAATATCAGGTTCTAGGGGCTCAGCTTCTCCCTAAAAGAAAATCAGGTTCTAATCCCCGAAACCTATAAATGTTACATCTTGGAAAAAAAAAGGGGGGGGGAGATGGTGTCTTGCAAATGTGATTAAGTATTCTGCCATGGGGAAATTATCCTGATTATCTAGATGGGTCCTAAATCCAATTACAGGTCTTTTTATAAGAGGGAGATCTGACACAGGCACAAGAGGAGGAGGCAAGGCGACCATGAGGGTGAGATTGGAGTTACCGCAACCACAAGTCCATGAATGCTGGCACCTAAAAGGGGCAGGGTCTTCTCTAGAGCCCCTGAAGGGAGTATGATTCTGCCAACACCTTGCTGTTGGCTCAGTGAAACTTACTTCAGATTTCTGACTTTCTGAAGTGTGAGAGAATAAATTTATGTTGTTTTTGGTCACCAAGTTTGTGGTGATTTGCTATAACAGCTTCAGGAAACTAACACACTCATCAATTATACATTTTTTAGCTTGGCTGTTGGGAGCAGGAACTGTTCCTGGCCCTGGGACCAGGCACAATTCCCTCTAATTTTCTATTCTTATCAGATGGCTTTTTCCCAGGCCAAAGAGTATCTACATGCATGTGCTCAACAGTACTCTACTGAAAACTTTTGGCAGACCCTCTGCAGATATTCTCCCTCTCTATAGCTCTCTTTTCTTTGGTACTCTCTTCTAAGAACTCTAACTTACTTGGTCTTCCCAGACTTGGCTCTGTCTCCTAAACATAGGAAGTTGGTCAGACTCTGCCTCAGTACCTTCCCTCTATGCATGCTCTGGAAACTCTATCAAGGCACTAAAGCTAGAGACTTCCTTTGTTTCCTGTCTCTCAAGGATTACTTTCCTTCACTGCAAACGTTCAGAATCTTGAAAACTGTCATTTTATGTTTATGTCTGCTTTTTGGGGTTCCTTCAGGCAGAAGGGTTAATCTGGTCCCTATTATTCCAGCTGGGCTGGAAACTCCATTAATGTTTGTAGGCATCTTCTTTATTTTTTGGTTAAAGTTAAATGAATGCACAATTAGGTCACTCTGGGAACCAAGGAATAGTATTTATAAAGTCAATGATACTTACAAAATATTTTTACCAAAGCATTACTTTTAGGCATTGAAAATACAGAGGTAAATAAAATGTCAATAATGTTCAAAGAAAACATTCTATCACAGACTGCTTAGAGTTTACTTTTCATTTATCTTTATATCATGAGGGTACATAGCAGAGAGTTATTAAAAGAAATTGAGTTACTAAAGGACCATTTCATTTAAAAATAAATAGGTAAAGTTTACTGCTGCTATTGATTTTTACTAAAATAAAACACTGACCAAAGAATAGACTTGATCTCCCAAAAAGTGATGAAGTTTAAAATTTTGAATACCTGAATTAAGACCACATTTCAGATGAAAATGAATTAAGAATAAATTAAATTGCCCATATTATTTCTTAATGCAGCAACATTTTACTAGTGAAAGGAAACACTAAAGAAAAAATTTTACCTTCCCCATAAAAAGTGAAGGTTTAATTCAGAAACCTAGGGATCTCTGAAAAAACAACTCCACCCAAATGTAAATGTAACTTTATATCTAACATATCAGATCTATAATTCTGTTTCACTATCAAGGTTTACAATAATATTAGGAGTACATTTCCAGGACAGTCTAGCTTACTGAAATAATACTAACATCTGACAATAAGCACATACCCTGTACCAAGCACTATGCTAAGCACTTCACATGCTTTGTCTTCTTTAATTCATACCATATCCTATAGTGTGGATATTTTTTTTTTTTAAGATTTTATTTATTTATTAGTTAGAGATAGAGAGCGAGCGAGCACAGGCAGACAGAGAGACAGGCAGAGGCAGAGGGAGGAGCAGGCTCCCTGCCGAGCAAGGAGCCCGATGTGGGACTCGATCCCAGGACGCTGGGATCATGACCTGAGCCGAAGGCAGCCGCTTAACCAACTGAGCCACCCAGGCGTCCCTGGATATTATTTTTAATCCTATTTTTAAAGATGATGAAGCTCAGAGACAGTAAGCAACTTGTCTAAGGTCACATCATTGTGTAATTATTAACAAGGATGGGACTTAAATTCAGTCTTGACTCTAAAGCTCATATTCTAGAAATCAGCCACAACTTCATTACAGACAAGTAAAATACGGCTAATTGTAAAAAGTCTCATTAACATGTTCCCTTAAAATAAAGTTCCCTTAGATAATGGTTTCCTCTAAGTATCAATTAATATTTATATATGTAATATTTAATATTTTAATATTTTAGCTCAATATAAGAGCACTTTTATTTTAAAAGGTGAAACAAAACTGATAGTTTTTAATATACAGTTGTTCCTTTAACAGTGTGGTGGTTAGGGGCCCAATCGCCCTTCACAGTCAAAAATTCATGTGTAACTTTTGAAGCCTCCAGAAGTATACTAACAGTATACTGCTGACCAGAAGCCTTACTGGCTTAACATAAAGAGTGGATTAGCACATATTTTTATGTTATACTTATTATATACTGTATTCTTATATTATGGTAAGCTGGAGGAAAGAAAATGTTAAGAAAACCTTGAGGAAGAAAAAATAGTTACAGTATTGTATTATATTTGTTGAAAAAAATCTGTGTATAGTCCACTTGTGCAGTTCAAACACATTTTGCTCAAGGGTCAACTGTATATGCAAGCACATAAGGCACTTGAATATTAAAAAAAGAAACAGTTTTATAGTTAAAGAATGTAGTCTCTTGCAAACAGATCAACAAAAATATTCAGAGTAGAACTATGAAATCTTATTTTTTCTTACATATATATATCCTTGTGAATACAGAGTATATGAGAGGGGATGAAACAGTATGCAGATATAATTATTTCAACCTTAACACACTTCCTTAAAAAGGTTTCTTTGTGTGTATAATTGGTATTTATTATACGTGGAGAGCAGGCATAATATGTATGTAATATTTCATATTTCTATGCCATCATTGGGTTGAAAAAATATGGATCAGTGAGATAAGTCCCTCTTATAACAAGAGTCTGAGAAAGTTACTTTTATCACAAGTCTCAAAGCATATGCTCTGAAGTCAGGCTTTGGATTTTCCCATATAGGCTCATTTGTATAGTACTGAGTGTGTAAGAGATAAACAAAAGTAAGGGATCCTAGAGAATATTTCACCTTTGAAGAAATTATAGTATTATTTTTGTTATTTACCTGAAGATTTTCACAGGTCTCTTGACTGTAAGTGAGTCTCTGGATTTCTGTAGGTGAAACAAGATATAATGCTTGTCCATTGTTGGTGAAGCAGAATGTTCTGGCTATCCGCATGTTGGTGAGGGGCAAGTAATATACATCCAGTAGAGGCCTTAAACTTGGCAAACTTGAGAAAAATATTAAAAAGTCATTAATAAGAAACAAGGTAGGTTTAGGAAAACAGTATGGAAGGTCCTCAAAAAGTTAAAAATAAGACAACTTTATGATCCAATAATCACACTACTGCGTATTTACCCAAAGAATAGAAGAACCCTAATTCAAAGGATACATGCACCCCTATGTTTATAGCAGCATTATTTATAATAGCCAAGATATGGAAGCAGCTCAAGTATCCACTGACTGATAAATGGGCAAAGAAGATCTACATCTTCTTCCATATATATTGTATGTATACCTATATATATAAACATGCGTTTATGTGTGTGTGTATATACATAGCCGATTGAATAATATTCAGTCATTAAAAAGAATGAAGTCTTGCCATTTGCAATGACATGGATGGAGCTAGAGTGTATAACACTTAGTAAAATAAGTCAGAGAAAGACAAATACCATATGACTTCACTCATAAGTGGAATTTAGGAAACCAAACAAGCAAAGGGAAAAAAATGAGAGGGAGAGACAAATCAAGAAACAAACTCTTAAGTATAGAGAACAAACTGATGGTTACCAGAGGGGAGGGTGATAGGGAAATGGGTGAAATAGGTGATGGGGATTAAGTAGCACACCAGTAATCATGAGCACTGGGTAATGTATGGAAGTGTTGAATTACTCTCATGCACAGCTGAAACTAATACAACCCTATATGCTAACTAAATGGAAATAAAACAAAACAAAAAACAAGGTAGGTTTTAGTCTTGAACAAAGTATTACAGAAGGCAAAAATGGCAGACCTTATAAATCTTATGACTTAGTATACTTGAGAGGTAGATAAAACTGATTTGTATTCTTCATAAACTTGTTCACTATTAACTGAATGAAAATAAATTCTCAGTGTATAAGACTGTAAACAAAAGCATTTCATTTTAGTGGAATGTAATTCCGTAGCGTTATGTTTTAAGGGTGTAAATGCCATCTTTATGTTTTTTAAAAATGTGTAACTCTTACCTAAAAGTCATAATATGTCCGTTGGCACAGAAGCAGGCAAGGCAAATACTGTTACTCAATGCTACAATATCTCCACGAAGCACAAATGAGGTCTCTGTAATGTTTTGCTTGTAAGCACAGTTCTGAGTTGGCAGTGAGATGACTTTTGCTTGCTTTTCAGAACATATCACGGCATACTGGTTTTCACTAATTTCCTGAGAAGAGGAGGGGGATACGGAGACAGGCCGTCGTTTCTTTAATTTTTCCTTTTCATCTTTTTCTTCAGGAACATTGTGTTCTCTCCAGGATTCATATGCGGGTGGCACTAAGCAGCCTGTGGTATCCAGGAATGCCATTCTCAGGATCGCCCCTTTTAACCTCAATATAGTACCTAAAATATGTAAATTTAGTAGATAACAAGTATTTTAACCCCCACAGCAAATATGTATATTTCAACTCTGACACATAAAAGATATTTAACAACACATAGAATGCATATTAAATGGAAATTATATACCGGCTTACTAAAGGGATTCAACCTTTCTTTAAGCATGTATCTAGAAAAAGAAATCAGAACTACATGTCCCAAACCAATAAATATTAGAATCCCTGGAACTATGTCTTCTCTCATATCTGCCAAGTGTACTACCAACAAGCGTGAGAGCAAGTGGATGATGTCTAGAGCTGCACAGTCCAATATGGCAGCCACTAGTCACATGTAGCTACAGAGCCCTTGAAAATATGGCCTTGTCGGGGCGCCTGGGTGGCTCAGTGGGTTAAAGCCTCTGCCTTCAGCTCAGGTCATGGTCCCAGGGTCCTGGGATCGAGCCCCGCACTGGGCTCTCTGCTCAATGGGGAGCCTGCTTCCCCCTCTCTTTCTGCCAGTCTCTCTGCCTGCTTGTGATCTCTGTCAAATAAATAAAATCTTAAAAAAAAATATGGCCTTGTCCAACTTGTGTCATGCTGTGAGAGTAAAATACATGCCAGATCTAAAGACTCATTATAAAAAAAAATAAAATATCTTAATAATTTAAAAAAACTGGTTATATGCTAAAACGATAGGATTTTGGATATGCTAGGCTAAATAAAGTGTCATTAAAATTAATTTCACTTTTTTAAAAACTTTTTTAATATGGCTATCAGAATATTCTTTATGTGGCTTATCTTTCCTGGCTTTTATTTTTTTTTCTATACACATTCTTACTATAAGTAAGGAGATTAGTAAGGATATTATTATTTTGTAAACTTTTCTAACAACTAGTCATACAGAACACTCTCAAATATTTATTGAGCTGGATGAATAAATCAAACTGTGTCTTTGATGTAAAGATAGTTCACAAATTACCATTAAAAGCATAATTACATTTTAATTTTAAATTCCAAGTAATGTTAAAGTCCACTGTATAAACAAGGGATACACTAATGAGCACAATCATGTTTTTTTTCTATCTAAATCAGCATAAATTAGTAATGAAAACCAGATTTCTCAGTTAATTCCAGATCAGACTCCACATACATTTGATGAAATTGGATCTCATTTTCAATATACAAGTCGTAATTTTTTTCTTAAGGTCTGCTATTAAGTCACCTTTTCCTAATACTTCAAAGGAGAAAAACAACATAATTTAAGACTTCACATTTAGATATTAAAAACAGCCAACTATATGCTGTTTAAAAAAATACTTTTTGCTTTTTCTCCTAAACATGGTACTACCCTTTTGCTTATAGAACATAGCATTTTAAGGTATCTTTGAATGCATTAGAAGAGCAGTTTCTTTTTTTTTTTTTCATTTTCTAATGAAAATCATTTTAGACATAAT